>JAZHYW010032042.1:0-82005 GCA_037355805.1 Ixodes ricinus | reverse complement strand
TACTTCGTTCGGTTACGTATTACTTCGCATTAATATTTGGCAGCGCATGTATACCGATTCTACTGGACCTTCACTGCTGATACGGCGATTTCTTAGAGTTGCTTCTCATAAAACGGTCGATGATAGCTTCTGTCAGCTCGCGCCGCAAACCGAACAATGCTGCGGGCTCAAATCCACACCGCTGCTCGTTTCGATCTGGCTGAGCATCGCGCACCGGCGTGTGATCGTGCATCACTACTGCACGAAGCACGTAAAAGTCCTCGCGGACTATTCTGGAGTGCAAGTTCGTCCGCTTTTGCGCAGGGTTGTGGTGACAGTCAGAACGACGCCGAGTTCTGATTGGCTCCGATTGGAAGGATAGTCGGTAGACCTCAAGGCAGCTATAGCATTGAGGTCTACCCACTATACGTTCAATCAAAGCCAATCAGAACTCGGCGTCGTCTGACGTCACCGCAACCAGCGCAGGAAGCAGACAAACTTGCTCTCCATAAAATCACCGACAGCTTAAAAAAGAAAAACAAAACAGGGCGTTACGTTTACAATTTCTTGGCTCGTGATTGGCTCATGAAGGCGTTCTTATCAGCTAATGCCCCAATCCCATTGGCTGCGACGCGATAATGATATGACCGAGATTCGACAGGTTCTGCGTTTCTTAAGATGTCGAGGTCTATAGCGGTGGTTCTGCGCTGACTAAATGTCTTATCTATACAGTGGAAACACCAGAGCAGACGCTCAAAGGAGCTGACTAACTGGCTGAACAAACACACATCAAAATTGTTCTATTTTCTTAGTCGTTTTTTTTATATTGGACGATGATTGTTTAAATTCGATGTCCTCCAATTTAACGCGTTCGCTGTCTTTTGCGCTATATTCGTAATTTCGTATCATTCGACTTCCAGAGGCCTACCAAAGGGACCGTTGAGGTACTCACCTACAACAGGAGCGTTCACACTGGGGTTAGTCGCGCCGGCGTCCGGATTTAGCCTGGTGCCGCAGTAGCGAACGCCACCCAACAGAACATAGTCCATGGGACACTCCGCCATTCCAACACCCGCTTCGGTTTCCGCGACGGTGGGGGCGCTGTTGGCGTCCACGTTCTGAATGACGAAGGGCACGTCGTCTCCTGGAGCCAAATGTGTCAGATCAGCGGGGTTGGCGCAAAATCACCTGTATACGGTAGGTGGCAGAAAAGGGGTGCTCCGGCCGTTTTTTGAGCTACTTAAACAAATTGCATTTTTCTAACTACCCTGACTTCAGTCGTCACGGTATGCTATTTATTTTCTCCAGATTCAAAATAGCAATTAAGGAAACTGTAAATGAGTTGATGCCAAAACCAGCATTCAAATTTTCGCGCCATCTTCAGTGGTGTGACGTCACACTATGGTACAGCCTTTCAGGTCGTGCATGTCGTCTTAAACAGAGTATGTCAAGTGTTTTTTGCGTGCTTCTCAGTGAATCAGTTAGGAAACATTCTTTTCCCACCATAAAACGTCTTGTAATCAGTTGGGAACATGGCTTACTGCCCCCTTTGTACCATTTCTGTCGTCACACTTCAATGTTGCCAGTAGGGGCTCCCAGTTTAAGAAACACGATAAAAACGAAATTCAAAAATTCAATAACTTCGCGATTTTTTTTTCTTTTCACAAGTACTTGGGGAACTCGTAGAGCCATGTCTATCGGTGTGTTGAGCCAATTTTGAAGCAAATCAACGACGATGAAAAAAATCGCCGGAGTTCAAGAACGCAGTAAACGGTCGGCCTCCGTGAGCACGCGCTTATTTGCCTTCCACCGGACGCAGTTGGCTTCACGAGCCACCAGAGGCAGAGGGCTCGAGCTCAGAGTGGTGCATGTACTGAGTTCTTGGCTTGACCAACTAAAGAATGATCCAAGCCCGTGGGCTTTAACTTTGTAGTCATCACAGTAAGGTCGAGCGCAAACACACATCAATCAATCGAAGGACGCTCAGTCAGTCGAGCGACGCTCAGGGTCAGGCTCGGACCCATTTCCTGAGCTGGCGCCGTCCCAGTGCGATGAGGTTACATGGAGGTAGGAAAGCTGTTCCCAGGTTGATCTTACCTCTTACGAAGGTCAGATAATGTCATTACGTTAGGCGTATCTAGGTGAGTCCGTAAACAGCCTCCTCTGGATCAACGTAGCATCATCAAACTCGGATGGAGCCAACTCAGCAGGTGATGCCGAGTCCGACAACAGGACGGCCAAAGACGCAATGACCAAACACGAGGCCTGGCCGAACGGTGATGCCGCATGCACTCGTGTCAAATTTATGTTTGCGCTCAACCTCACTCTGAGGACGGCCAAAATTCTAATGCGTGGGCTTGAATTATTTAGCTGGCGTTAGGTTTAGGCGCGCCCCGCAATCCTGCGGACCGGTGTGGCAAAAACTATGTATAACACCAGGTTATCTCTGGGAGCATTTTGACAAATTCGTGACCTCAACGTACCATCTCATACCTTTCCAGAGATGGAAAGTCTTTTATAGTGACCGCGTCGGGAGGTGGATTCGATTAAGCGTAGTAACGCTTGGATGAGACAGAAATTTGAGAGATGTATATATATAGGAAGGTGATGAAGATCTCGACCTCGTAAAATGGTTCCCCAGATCAAGTGTGCCTTCTAGTCTTACAACAAAGAGGGTGCTTCCCTTTTTCTAAAAAAAAAAAAAAAACATCTTGCCTGGCACGGTGCACGTCTGCGAGCAGTAGCCGGCCTCCTTGCGAAAGCAGATGCTATAGTCGAGGTTATTGAAGTAGCCCATGCGGGGAGGAGTCAGGCGGGACTCGAGGTAGTTGAAGCTCGTGAAGTTGCCCGACGGACCAGTGTAGTACTGTAGACAGTTTGGGGGCGCTGCAGGGACAAGGCGGACAGATGTAGAAGCGATTGAAGAATGCCTCGATTTATTTGCTACTCTCCAATGTATTGCATCTTTGTGGGCCTTCTTGGACAACCCGGGAACTACGAATCCTCATTACACTGTGGATCACGTAATTGTCACACGTCGATACCTAACGCACATAAACGTTCTTTAATGAAAAGTAATTTAAAAACAAATACCAAAATCCAAGTGTGGTCGAACTCAAACACAGAGTTCGCCCTTCCCCCCCCCCCCCCGGCCCCAGAAAAAAAAGAAGAAAAAAAGCTTTTACTTTTGATGTCACGTGTAAAACTGTCCTGTAGTTTGTAGACATGAATAAAGTTTTTTGATGTGATTTACGCTTATCTTTTTGCTCATATCGAAATACCAAAACAATTAGCTTTTTGTCTGATTTGATTATTCTCTCGGAGTTTTATCTTTTATTTTTATGCACACAGACGCACTCTTACCATAGTTATATAAATTATAACGGCAGCAAAGGAAATTAAAAATACCAATGACAAAATTTCAACTAAAAGATTGTTGGTGGGTATGCATACACTTTTTTATGAAAGAGAAGAGATACATCTTTATCAGGATACACTACGCCCTAAGCAGCCCAATCTTATACCGGAGACATAAATCGTCATAACATATATCGTACACTTATGTCAAGTATTATATATCACCTCTTGTTGGGCTATCGCACTTGATTTGAGATATTTTGATGTTCCACCGACTGTTCCTTTGGCCATTGGTCTCCACAAAAATGGTCACTGGTCCAGGAGACATGTCGACGTCCAAGTAGACTGCACAGACATAAATTACAGGCTAGAACCCAAACGTAAATATGCCAAGATTATTTAATAGGCTAGTTGGGTAAACATTGATCACAAATAAAGTGCAAAGGATGATAACGAGTGGTAGAAATTATATTTGCTAACTAGCAACATACGTCAGTTGCTGGTTAGCGCCTGTCCAGTCTTCTTCTGTGTGTCCCTGTCTTGTGCTCTTTCTGTTTGGGTATATTAATTGAACCTGCAATCTAAATGCAGAATGATGTCTTTAATAACACCGTGACTCTCACACGCAAGTAATTCCGCTAGCCATTTCAAGATATCATAAGATCTAGATAAAGTTCAAGTAGAGCTAAATTAACAAATATAAGTGTAACAATGCTTTTCCTTTTGTACAGTGTTTATTTTGTATATATTAAATTCTCGTGACTAGGATTCCCTACAATTTAAGAATAGGAGACATGGTATTAATTACATAGCATTATTGCAAATTTTGTCCCTCTTTCCATTCCCCGGAGAAACGTACCACATTGCTTTATTGATCGACTCTTCACTGGACACGCACTTTTCTCTTCTTTTAATGTCCGAGAATCGGCGGTACTGTGTTCATTATTATGCTATCTGACTTTTGAATAAAACAAAACAGATATTAACAATTTGTGCATGTGGAGCGGTGGAGCCCACGTTTGAGAGATTTTGCATGTTCCGAAGTTCTCGTGTCCACTAGTTGTACTATGATGCCTGGAATGCGTCTCCGACTAGACCGCGGCCTCACATGTGGTCTTTGGATTACCGCCCAATGACGTCAAAGAAGTGTCATGCAACTTCTACGATCCACTGCCAGGATCGCGACATCCGACTGCATGACAGGCTGGCGCCTTTGACGTGATTAATTGTGCACTTCGAGACCACCTTTAATGCATGGAAGGGTCAGGGCGCTAAACACACCACTCGAAGACGCGTTCCAGACGCCATAGTGCATGGTATACTGACCGTGCTGTCCCGTGTTGAGGCCACACAGATCGGGAACCACGCTGTTGGCGTTGTGCCCCGTCACCAGGAGGCGCTCGTTGTCGCAGTTTCCCACCGTGGGTCGCTCCAGGTCGAACTCCTCAAAGTCCAGGCGAATCTGGCACACGCGACTGCCGTGCTTGACCACTTGCACCGCGCAGCTGGACTGCGCAGGCGTCATCATCATCATCGAGCCGGATGCCGACGCGTGAAACCCGGGACTGGTGAAGTGAGGTGCCGTTCAAGGAGACGATGGACCCACAACTGGCACTCACTGGGGGCGGTGAAACAAGCGACACCAGGTTTGTTTGGAACGCTGGGTGTGTTGGCTAACATGTTATCTTTATTTCGTTTTGTTTACTTTGGAAAACGGGGAAGGCTAACACTGCCTGACGATGCCCTTGTTCCTCAAGGCTGCGGTTCACATATTTGCGTTTTAATAGATTGCGTGGAAACCGCTTGTGATTGCTTACGGCGAGAGAATCACACTGACGCCATCTTTCGGGTAGCTTGTAACACACTTCCGATCGGCGTATATTTTTTCACCGTGTGCTCGAATTAATTTTGTCAATGTTATAAGCAACGGTTTGACATAACCAGTGCGTAAATTTGACTCTCCAGCAGATACTGACAGAGAACCTTCAGTCTACACTTGGTGACAGGTTAAGAACCCGGATGAAGATCCGCATCCGGCGCGAGCTTTATGCCTTTGATAGCACCTGGTGTACGCGCGGAGAAACAAAGCCCGGCGTAGAGCAACGAGCGCGTGCTGGAGGCTTGACTTCCGGTATTCTCCATACCGAAATTGTTTTAGGGCTAGCCCGATAGATGGTGCCAGTGTACCAGTGTCGTGTCTTCTCTCGTCGCTAGCACTTACGAGCGGTTACAACGCAGCAAGGGCGGATTTAGGAGGTTGGGGGAGGGGGGGGAGATGGGAGGAGGTGACCCCCCCCCTAAGCTCTCCAAGGTCAACCTTGTTTTAATAAAATCATGGATATACACCGGCCAAAAATATTAGTTTTTGGTGACATAGAAAATATTGGATCAACAAAATAGATCTGGGCAACGTTTTGACCGTAACGTCACATCTCAACAGAATCCGCCCTCCCCCACCAGCCGAATGCTTCCGCCCCCTGCCCCTTCCCCTCCAACCCCCCCCCCCGGCCTGACCCACAAATCCGCCCCTGCAACGCAGTCGATTACACCTATACGCGATTGTATGAACCAGCCTTTCAAGTTCGCAAAAGTATGCATAAGTGCAGGAAAAATACATTCATCTGAAAGTTAAAGGCACGAACGGAATGCTCATAATGCGTAAACAATAAAAATGTGGTTTTGTTTTGCGCATTTTATTTCGTTTGTGTGTAATCAGGTTTGCTGTGGGAATTAAATCGTGGAGGACGGATGAGGTTGGTGCAGAAAACAATTAACTGGTGACTTTTTTTTATTTTTTACCGCCACACGGTAATGATTTATCGAGTGCGGTTCGGTGGAACGACCACTCAGCGTCGAAGCCGAAAGTGAACAAAATGATTTTGCGGTGGAACGTTCAGGGAATACGTCAGCGTAAACAAAATTTGTTTGATTAGTTTTGGTTATTCGTAGCGAATATTTAGTTACCAACGGAAGCTCGTAATGTAGTTCACAGAAAACACTGGCGAACAAATACACAACTTGACCATGCAAAATTAAAGGGTGCTCATTGATTACAGCCGGGTTCAAGGACAACGAATTACATATGGGAAAACTTTATTCAACTGCAAGCAATTAATAACGAGCGCCTGCTCAACCATATGTAGCAACGAAAGCCTGAAAGACTCGTGTTTAAGCTGATTTCCGACCTCAAGAATGTGATTGAAGAAACCCCGTTTCTATGATAAACAGTGCAACTACTTCCGTTCTGCGTCTATAGCAAAATAATGCGAAATCAAAGTTATTATTAATGACCACATTTACTGTTCAAAAGCCATTCCGTTACTTGGGACCCATATCGTGGAAGTCTGGTGTTAATCACGTGCAAGAATGTAGGAAATTAAGAATTTTTTTCTTAAGTATGAAAGACGTTTACAAATCATCGTAATACGAAATTAGAGCGCAGCTCTTGAGGAGGAGGGGTGCAGGGTGCAGGAGAAAAGAGGTATGCCCTTCTCCCCTCCTCCGTACCCTCTCCTCCTCCCCTCCTTGTCTCCTACTCCTCCTTCTCCTTCAACTCCCCTTTTTCCAATTCGGTTTCCCGGCGAAATTTAGCGGGGAAAATGACGTCACATGACTTGGTGTCACGTCAACTATGAACAAATTCCGTTTCTCCGCTAGATTTAGCGGGAAAATGGACGTCACGTGACCTCAACACCAGTTCGATTCCCCAACTTTTCTGCTAAATGTAGCGTGGTTACGCCGACGCCGACGCCGCGAACCACGGAAACGGGTGCCTAAAAGCTGCGCTCTAAAAAAGAAAACACGTGTAATTAAAGTTATAAAGAAAAGCGTATAGTAAATGACAGCGTAAGAACCCAGTAGATATGCTCCGCCTCAAGCGCGTGCCTTCTACCTTTGATAACACCTCATCGCAGGCGCAACCAAAGTCCGGTGGAAGGTACCAAGCGTGTGCTTGGAGACGGAGCTTCTACTGAAACCCGAGCCTATCACCGACTGTAATAATCTTTGTGACTCTAGCCTCTTTTATGGCCACGGATAGCATTTGCTCTCCGACGCTCTTATCGGATTAAGTCGCAATTTCGTTGGCTGAGGAGGGATAATAAGAACCTTTGAACTTGCCACAGCCTGCGTTTCTTAAACTGTACGCGACTATAAATCTTTCTAGCGCTTATCACCCGGGCGAAAAATGCTGAGTCACTGAGCTGTGGGCGCATGCGCAAAGTCTGATATACCACAGAGCAGACTTAGGGCGCATGCTGAGAAGGCGTTCCACTGCTCATGGCAGACAGAAATGGCAGCGCGCAGAGGACGAGTTTTTGGAAAAGTCTCTAGATGACCCTTAATTTCGGTGATTTTCGCAAGCCTTCTGCAAAAATCACAGACTTCCGAGCGCGAAACCTTGTACGTTCCTCCTTGCCACCCGCTGCATCTACACGTGAAAGTGAAGAGAGCGATAACATAGGCGCAGTTGCTCGCCTGAGCTTTCCCGCTCGCTGAGGTCTCCCTATCGTCGCCTGCTACAACCGGTTGTACCTAGGGTTCCCGGCATTCCTTTCGGCACCTCGAACGATGCTGCACGCTTTGCAAAATATCTATTAATCCCGTTAACGTAGCCTATTCCCTTCGCCAATTGTCGCCACTGCCACATGCGCTGCCACCACCCATAGGAAAACGGCAGCCAAGACCAACACGAGCAGCAGACTCCGAAGCCGTAGGCGCAGGGGCCGTAGGCAGTTCCTCCCCTGTCGATGCATTCCTGGTAGCCGTAGCAGGTGCCGTCTTGACCCCAGCTGCCCGTGCACAGGAAGTTCGGGAACCGGACCACGTTGAACAGCTGCAGGACTGCCGAGGCGACGGCCAATGACCAAAGGACGCAAACAGTGAGGCGCGGTCAACCATGCTCGGTGGCCAATTGGTTACAGTGGATGGCGCATGATTCTAACCTGGAGTCACAAAATTAGGTTCGCTTCAGAGTAACAAACATTCCAGCCAAGCATGGATAAATGGATAGATGTTAACGGCTGCTACCCTTTATAACGGTGGGTAACTTGCGCCACCTATAGCCTAGATACCACAAGTATGATTCATCCCTCGTCCTTCTAAGTCAATTTCCTCCGCCTCTGCATTTTTAGAACTATCACCAGGCAGTGTGGGATATCGCCAGGATGACCTTGGTGTTTAAAATCAGAGTTGCCAGGTATCTGAAGGATTGTCTTAAAACGGCAGCAAACGCTTTTCTAAATAATAACTATCGCCAATGGCGCCCGCCCTGCACTAAGCACCAAAATGGTGTGCCGATACCTAAGCCTAGCTGTTTTAGGGGCTTTAGTCTAACCTGCAAGGCCACCTTGCGTTCCGCTTAACTTAAACTTCTAAAGCGAAGATAGTAAGATATTTTATAATTTAAAAAATGCGAGGAAATTGTCCTCTAATTAGGTGATAAATAGTAGGGATATGCGAATAGTAGTTTGAATTCTGTGTCATCCATTGCTTGAAGACTGTAAAGAGTCATGACTTTACACTGTGAAGACTAAAAATGACGCAGCGTTATTTGAAAAAATACTACTGCTCGCACAACCCCTATAAAATGACCCCATATGTCGTTAAAGATTAATTGGCTTGATACTTCGCTGGTATTAACGTTTATCAGTATCTTTACGAAGAAATTTGCCAACCCGCAAGCAGTGATGCCAATTTAGCTGTGCTCCTGCTAAATTTAGCAGTTTTGTGAGTTGTGTAGCAGGTGAAATTACTTTTTTGCTGGTGTACTAATATTTAGCGGTTTTAAAGTTCTGTTGGCGTTTTTTGGAGGGGCGGTCTAAAATGCTTTCCAGTTTACACTAGAGCCACTAATTGAGCTGCGCTTAAAGTATCGGCACTCTGTTCCCGATATTGTTGAGGGTGCCGCCATCAAGGTGCTTGTGCGGAGCAGTCGCAACTGCCGATCGTCATGATTCAGAACTGTGACTTCCTCAGCATTAGATTTGGTGTTAGGAAGCTTATGTAATATTGCTTTGCTCTGTCGCGAACTGCTCAACCATTTGTGAAAGATGGAAAAGCGTTTACTGTGATTTCAGATAAAACTTCAGATAACTGGCCACCATGATTTTAAGACGCAATATGGGTAAGTGTCGTTACTCTGAAGCCTAGCTTATTTAGTGACACTAGTTTACACTTATCAATCGTAAATAGCTTAGTGTATGTGGTAAGTTAGAGTCATAGGGCCGTTGGTTTTGCTTGCTCACAACTAGGAACGAGCAGTATTCCAAATACAAGTATTTGCAATTTTTATATGTGATACTCTGATTATTTTGTATTTCAGATTTAATTACATATTGGCTAATGTATGCGTCATGTTTAAATACTGAGAACTGGGTATTTCAAATACTGTCCAAATACAATTTTGGGCACTATTCTTCGCAAACAAATACAATGTTTTGACCTCTTCGCGATGGGGATCATGTGTGTACGAGCATGAAACAAAGGCTGCGCTTCGCTAATAATATACATAGAATTAAAAAAAAAAAAAAACGAAAGAGAAGAACAAAGAATGAACGGAGCGGGTACAATTATTGACTTTTTGGTTGGCTGACCTAATTTTCTAGGTGTCGCATTTACGACATGTTGTTTCGAAAGGCTTGTCTTATTGCTTCAACTCAGGCTTCCAGAATAAACTCAAACTGAAGTACACCGTGTGTTTCCTGACGTTGTAACCACCCATCTTATGACAAAGAAATTTTATTTTTGGAGCTGCAACATTTCTTTTTAAGCGCTTGACTGTTGGTATATATTTAAACCCTACTCTTTCATTCTCACACTTTTTTTTTACTCTGGGTTTAATTTAATGAATCCTGAAAAGAAAAAAAATGTTTTTTTGACTGTCTGATTGTGACACGTGTGTCAAAAAATTAATTTTACGAAAAAATTTTTTTTTAGAGGACGGCGCGAGACGCGATTTAGTCAGCAGTCACCTTTTTCCACTTGTTTTCTCTCGGCATTTCGGGCGCGTGGTGGAGAGGTGGATCGGCTTCGCCTTTGCGTTGAGGTGGAGAGAGCGAATGACCGAGATGGTCATTCAACAAAGAAAATTGTTGTGTGTATGTACAGCCGGAAGTTAGTCTGCCTTAGTGGGCGTCTGGTGTCTCATAGCTGTAGATGAGCCATTTAACCAGTGCGGACTCACGCAGTACTGGTACACGACCGCACGCCGGCTCGATGCTTATCCAGATCGAAACGGGCAGGGGTTGAGATTGAACCCAGGACCCTGGGTTCTGGGTTTGCGCGCAGAATTTCCAAACAAATCTCTCGCCGTCAACATTGCACTCAAAACGTTTTGTCGCGTAAAATTTATTTTTTGACACGCGTGATCCTGACTAGACTGTTAAAAAAATACATATTTATTTTTATTTTTAAGGGTTATTTAAGTCAAAGATGTCAAATTGTGAGAACAAGATGTATTTGAGAAAGCATTTAAAGATGGTCAAATACTCTCGTAGTATTTGTGTTTCGTATTTAAATACTTTTCTAAAAGTGTAATTGAATTTCTATTTAAATACATTTTTGTCGCAGTATTTTGTATTTGTATTTCGATACATTTTTTGAAATATTTTGTCCATGACTTGCTCTCAGCGAAATTGTTTTCAGTTGGAATAACACTTGCGACGCCGTCGAGATATTGTACGGTAGCCAACATTCAAAGCATGATATGAACTGATTTGTGCGTCGATGTATGAATTTGTTTTCCAAGTCTATCAGATGACATGGGCCCAGCAAACTGTGCGCAACAATTCAGAAAAAGAAAATGGAAGCTAAAGGATTCTAAATTTGGAGACAGGTTACTGGAAGTTCCAAGCGACGTCAGCCTAGTCAGATATATACCTCTACTAGAGGATAAAACTTTTTGCAATGCATGTGAACTTGCCCACTAAAGTTTTGAACTTCCTCCAAATATTGCGCAAAAGATCAGAATTATGAAGATGTACGTCGGCAGGTATGGCTAGACAACGCACCTGCCAATGCCTGGTATAACACTAAGTGGACATCATCATGTGCATGGAAGCATTCTGAGTCAAACAGGAAAGCTCCCTCTTAAGGGATGTTTTATTGAATATGCTGTTATTGAACTAACAGTAAATAGTGTTAATAAAAGTCACTTTTGATTTTCACCTTGAATTTAGCGGTTGCTCGAGATTCCTTTAGCGGGTTTTATATTAATTTTCGATTTGACAACACTACGCGCTGCGCCTCTGCGTTTCTAACAAATGGAAGGATGGCCAAGTTTGACCTTTTCTTGCGCTATGTGGAACGAAAGTTCGTCTGCCTCTTGCACAGGGGTTTGCTTTGCGATGATGTAAGAACGCCAAATTCTTATTGGCTGATTAAAAAAACAAAAAAAAACATAAGTGGGTATGATTTTGAGACATCTAGCATTGAGGTCTGTACCCACTATACTTCCAGTCAGAGCCAATCAGAGCTCGGCGTCGCTCTGACGTCAGCGCAACTTCCGCGCAGGAAGCAGACGAACTTGCTCTCCTCCAGGGTGTAAGATAGACAGGTGGGGAAACGAGAGCCAAATGAGCGACCGGATTGTGTCCCCCTCGGCTTTCTCTTTTTCTGTGGCGCCATCTATGTGGAGCACCGCGAACTCTCACTCCGGGTGGGCGACCGGTGGCGACCGGCTAAACTGACGGAGATTTTTTTCTTCTCGCCGCAGCGCCATCTGTCGCAAATTGGGGTACCCGCAAGCGGGCGAGTACACAATCCGGTCACGGCGCTGCGGTAGGCTTCTATGGGCCGTTTCCCCACCTGTCTATCTTACACCCTGCTCTCCTCATTCTTTCCTCGCACGGCCGCTTAAGGACGCCGTTCACAAGCTTCGCTTCCGCTAAATCAGTGACCTCGTCTTCTAGCTTCGAGGCTATACTCCGTTTCATTCTATGTCCGACAGCAGGCGACGCTGCGATTCAACAGAGCCAATCACGTAGCGCCAAAAGTGCCTCGTCACGGTCCCTCGCTCGATCTGTTGAATTTGCTAAATATCAACTAATCACGCATGAAAAAAAAGAGAAAAACGCACTATTGCTGCGCATGCGCGGTGCAGCGCCGTGACGATGCACTTTTCGCGCTGTTCCATTGGCCCCACTAAATCGTAGCGCCGGCTGCGGTCGAGCCTATGAAGGGATACGGAGTATAGACCAACTCAACTCACTGACGTCACGTCACTGCGGTGGCGCTGCTGTCGGTACTGCGCATGCGCAAACGGCTTCACTCCTCCAGAATTCGGTTTCTGCTCACGCGCAGTGCCCACATGTGAGCAAAGCGGAATCGTTTGAAAACACTGTGTTGGTGTATACTGTCCGAACATCAACTATATCTGGCATTTTCTCTATCCAGATCGACAGACGTTCTAAAATAGTCAGAAAAACACAACAGCTGGATATATATACTAAATAAAAAAAAGAAGGTGCTTTTATGTTGTTTTTTTTCTTTCGTCGTTTCTACTGCTGTCGGGAGTCAATTCGTCAAAGTGACAACGTATGCGGGAAACCGCGATTCCCTAACATCCCCTCCTGCTTTCGGCTTGACTTCCCCGACACACGCAAGCGTTCCCAGTCTCGGGTTGGTGTGGAGAAGGCGCTCACATTTTGACAGCTGCCATCCCGTCCAGCAACGACTGCTTCCATGTTGAAAGCACCATCCGCCCTCCCCAACTTCTTTCGCAGCCTTTCTGCCCCCACCCCCACCAAACTCCCCTCTTCATTCACCTCCTAAGCTGACAGCACGCGGTGGAAGCTACGCGCCCCGCCGGACCAATCAGCCGCCTCCCTTTCACCGCCAGGCCCCGTTCTCTGCGCGTTGGTGGTATGGGCCCGAGTGCGTTCATGTGGCGAAAGACAGACGCGCGATTGGTTCATCGAGCACGTAGCTTCTACCGCACTGCTCAGCTTGAGATCAAACGGAACGTAGCTTCCCCGTCTCTTCCCTCCCCCAAAGCGTCCGTCGTAAAGTTCCCTTCTCCGCCGCTTCCCAAAGAGCCCGTGCTTTTTTTTCCCCACTTATATTTTTCTGCTCGTCATTCCCGTTTTTTGTTTTAATCGTTTTTTTTTATTGGTAGACACGCTCTGACCTCCCAAAATTTGACCTGCCGAAACCTTAGTCCGGAGTCGTTTTCTTTTTTTCTGCTGATTTCTTTCATTTCGCGCGTTTTTAACTTATCTTTTTTGTTGCTGTTGTTTTAGGCGTTGAGGCAGTGTATGCTTGCGTGTGCGTGTGTGTGTGTGTGTGTGTGTGTGTGTGTGTGTGCTGTATGTGTGTGTGTGCGATTTCGGAATCATCAATTTTGTAGAGACGGAAGCAAAAGAGGGGGTGGATGAGGGGAAGAAAAACGCTAGGAAATCTGATGCCTGTCCTTCCGTGTTCGATAAGCACCAAGCCCGCTCCCCTCCTTCGACGTGCCCGGCTTCGCGTCTCCGCCTTCTTGGGGTCTTGTCGTTCTGTTTCCCTTGACAGAAAACACCTGCACTCTTGATTGCGCTCTGTAGGGTCGTCGATATTTTATTTGTTTTATAGGGCTTGCCGCTACACTCGTAGAAACCTGAAGCGTCTATATATACTTTTTCCGCATAGAACTTGGAAAAGCCAATCGCTGCAATCTACGGCGAATGGACAAAGCTAAAAATATGCTAAAAGCAACAAAAACAAAATGTATGGCAAATTGCTAGGCAATTGTGTTGCGTAGGTGAAACGTCCTAGCATCACAAACGTTTGTATAATCATTTACCAGCACGTCTAGACTGTTCAGCCAGACGGCTACGTTCACGGCGCTCTTCATCGGATAATTTAAAGCGTGCCATGTGTACACTTGAAATGATAAACGTGGTGATCACCCAGAACCTTCTGACCCACTCCTCCTCTCCCACCTCGTCTACCTCTCCTCATTACCCCAACCCTTGGACACATGACCACCCCGTTAACCAATCAGCGTCGAGCTCCTGACTCCTCCTCTCCCAACCGTCAACCAATCAGTGTGGGGCCTCGCGGCCACGCTTTTAATCAGGCTTCACTGTTGGGCTTAGCCAAAAAACGTTTCGTGTTAAGAAAACAACATATTTTCAGCCCCAGGTGCTTTGCGGGGAAGTAGACGCTTAGAACGGGTACACCAAAAGTAACTCAATATTCTTCTTTTTCCTTTTTTTTTCTGTTGGCTTTCCTGGGTTTGGAGGCGCCATTTGTTCCGTGGTATGCTGCCGATCTGAGACCAACTAAATATGAAAGTAAACAATGGGAGCTAAAATTGACAAAAATAGTGAGAAACTAGAGAATGCGGCTGCCTGGCAGCGGCAGATAAATAAATGGGAAGAAATATGTCACGTGTCATATAGCCCTACAAAGCGCGCGTGCATGACAATGTCCAAGCTAAAAACGCCTAGCTGACGAGTTTGCGATTCTTTCTTTATCGTAAGTTCTAGGGATTAATAATATAATATATATTGTAATAGAACGCTCAATTGTACAGCACTGCTGACTCTGCAATCACGAACTTGCGGATAATTCATAAACTTCAGAAAATAACATTTGTAATAGATACAGGTCGTAACACCAGAACGTCACGGCTACTTTTAGAGCACACTCTCTTTTCATGCCAAACTAAAGCGCATGTCACGCCTAAATAGGCTGTAGGTGTGTCATCAGAAATGATCGGACTAAGAGTGTACTTTAGGGACACGGGGTTGAGGAGATTAATGGCCTCCACACTTTCGCTTAATTGACTCACAACGGCTGTTCTTGTCCCACGGAGGTTCGGACCTCCAGCGAGTCGACGCTCGAGAACCGTAGGACGGTATCCAGTAAGGTTCCACTCTTGAGGACTCACAGACGATGACAACCAGCAGCACTTCGGCAACCAGGACGAACCTCCACATCCTCGCAACTCCCGGCTGAACACAACGGGCGGCGCTTTCCAGCTTTCGGATCTTCAAAAGCATCACCTTTCGAAAGACTGCGTCACCTGAAGACCAGAGGCTCAAGAAGCCGCGAAGACGTAAAGTGCCGAGTGCGAAACTCCGGCAAGGTATGGCGTGTTGGAAATGTCAGCTTGAGTACGTCCGGGCGGCATCTCGGCCTTCGCCGCCACTTTGTGGTCCGCGGAGGAACGGAATAACATAAGCGGCGTTTTCGTGCATGCTGTTTCCTTGGGTGGCTGCAGTTTCACAATGGAATTCCTTTATTCTCTATTCAAAGATTGCTCGTTTTGTTGACAGGAAGCCTCTCCCGAGCTTCCTCGGCAACGAGGAGGTGTCTTCTTTTTGGTAATCTTGCTTTTCTATTCGTCTCGGCCCCGCAAGTCTGGGTGACAAAGCGCTTTGCCAGTCGTGAATGGAGCACTCGTGGACAAACTGGTGCATTGCCGTACTTTTGGTTATGTAGCGTAATTTTTTTTATATTGAACATGAAGCTGCGATTCCTTTAAATGAAAAATCTTAACAGTAACATTATTGTACTGTAGCTGTCAATATTTTATGATATATGTTGTTTTTTCCTTGACTTTATAATCAGCTAATGTTATACAACTTTGAACTGATAAGAACTGTTCACACGATACGAATGAAAAATAAACGCACTTCGTGTTCTATGTTTTCTTTTCGTGATCTCTGGACGATCATGAATGTTGTTGTTGTTGTTAGCCTACGGCCTAGCTTGACTGGGTGCAACAGAACTCGGTCGCCGTTCTAATATTAGCATTTCGATTGTTCCACACAGCTAAAACATCGAAACAAGAGGAAGTGTTGTCTTTTGAGCCCAAGGCAATATTTACATCACCAAAAATATATTTCCCAAATTTCATCTAGAAATCTAGTGTCTGCCGTTAGCCTGTGTCCTTTTTACAAACAGCCAACCTCCAAAAGAGAAGTTTTATATGTGCCGAGAAAGTGAGGGAGAGAGAGAAGACGAGAGAGGGACGTCAGAACGCCGAGCTCTGATTCGAACAATTAGAGGGTAGACGCAAAGCTAACAGCCTTTGTCTCCACTGCACTAGTCGAAGGCGTTCGAATGCGAGAGCCAAACGCCGGACGCCTGCACTACCGCGTTCTAACGCGTTCGACGAGTGCAGTGGAGACCAAGGCTCCTAGCTTTGCCTCTACCCTCTAATCCTTCCAATCAGAGCTTGGCGTTCTGACGCCCCCTCGCTCTCTCATCTCACTCTCCCTCACTTTCTCGGCGGATTATACCTTTCTATCCCTCTTGTTATCAAACATTTCGATAGAAATGCCTAAACTTGATTCAAACCAGTTAAGCAAAGGTGCTCCAAGGTATCTTGTATCATGATAAGCACCACTGTTCAGCATGTTTGAAAGAATTGGTCATCTTCTTGTCTGCCAGGTAAGATTCCACTAGACTCTATTAAGTCCACAGTCTTCACTTGAATGCATCTCTATAGCATGTCGCTATCTTTAAAGATTACTTCCGCTCTATAAACCAAGAGATTGCTTTGTACCGCAAAGAAGAAGAAAAATCCGAGTTGCGTTAAATATTTGATTCAACTTGTCGGAAGTATATCATTCTGGAACCCTGCATTGGAACTGCAGTTCCTGCACCAGCGCAATGTGGTGCAACAAGATTAAAAGAGTAAAATATTTCGCAAGAGCTACAGGCAAAACGTTGCGTTCTTTAACCGCTACCTTTAGCAATGTTGATTGTCTCGTATTGACAGTTCAGATTGCAAAAACGGTGTCGTGGTGTAAGTTCCTTTTCCGCCCTTGGAACTGCCATGGAATGGTTGCGCGAAAAATGGGGAAGGAACCTTCATGCATGTTTTATTAAATTTTTCGGGCTAGTCTGTTTGAACTGGTACTGACACGCTGGTCTGTAACGTAAGGAAAACGACTAAGAACACGCGAATGTCTGGGGTAAATAAACTTTATAGTGCTGATTTCGAGGCCTCTGTGTCTCGTTCCTTCTCCCGGATATCACTGATGTTGGATTTGCGCAATTATGAAAACTCATCAGCGGATCGGTCTGTCTCTTCTCAATCCTCATTCTATTTGACATGAAAACAAAATAGCAACCTTTCAAACGCGTCTGACTGTCCTGGCTACCAAGACCTCCGGCAGCAGCAGCGCCTCCCGCGACACGTTCGGACTTTCCTCGAGTGAACCACTCCAGGCAACGATGGCCAAACCCGCGACACCCTGCTCTCCCTGCGGAAGTTTGCTACATCCGCGGGCATCGACCGTCGTATGTGATCTCCTCCCCTCCCACTCCCCCAATCTAGGCCTAAGAGCCAGCCCTTTCTAATTAAAACATTTTCATTCACCCATTCAAACGCGTCTATACTCCGTTTCACCTTCAGAGAGACCGCGGTCGAAGGCTTATGCGATACACATGCATAGACGCACATCCTCAAAGCGCAAGGTCACGGCGTGCGCTTGATAGGTTTAGCCGGTCGTAACATACACATTGAAAGACACCGCCCAGCGTGACGTTGGGTTTTTGGCGCTGTTCGATTGGCTTCATGGGCTTGTAGCGTCGGCTGTATTCGCCCAGAGTTGAGATGAAACGAAGTACGGTACTATAGTCGGGGACAGCTTAAGAAATTCGGGGCGGGGATGAAAACGCAGGGCATGTCTTTATGCTCCTTGCTTTATGGCATTTTTTTTGTCAGCGTTCTTATCTGATATTGTCGCGATGCCATTGGGTACAAAGCGATGAAACCCTCGGAATTCACCATATCCTGCGTTTCTTAGGGTATAAGCGCACCATAGGGTATCGAACATTCCCGTACGCCGTCTAGCTCTTTACAAAGCAAACCGTGCGTGCGAGACACGAAGGCCGACTACGAAAAATCAGCAGCGTGTCTTCATTCAAAGCACCGCACACATGTAGAAAGCACCCTAACGGCCCTCACAACACCTTATATCTCAGCGCAAAGATTCCCTAAGCGCCACCAGAAGTAACATCTGCTCATTTTCAATTAAGGAGGCTTCTAAAAAAGTTACGTCTTAGTGGAGAGACTGTAAAGGCACAGAGGAAGGTATCCACACACACATACACACAAAAGAAAAAGAGAGAGGCAGTGGGAGAGAGAGAGAGGAAGAGTCGGGAGAGACGTACCAAGTCAAGATCGTTGACCGTGAAAAGAACCCTCGTCACCCTCCTCTCCCGATGCCACCATCCGCAACGAGGAACGAAGGCTCAGTCAGGAAAGCAAAAATATTTAAAAAAAAGAGGCTTCGGCAGGTTGACCTGCTCTCTGGTTGGCTTCCGGGCCGGGACAGGAAAAACAAACCGGTGCTCTCTTAAAACGTCCACCTTGGGGGCCATCGCGGATCACTCGGGGCGCCAGTAGGAGAGCTGAGACCGTATCGACAACTGCGACGGCTAAGGTAAGCGGATCCGTCCATTCGTCTTCCTGTGTGCGATTCTAGAATACCGCTTTCCTGCATTGCGCTGTCTCGTCGATCTGAAAAATGGTCATGAGTCATCGTCATCGTGATCAGAACACGCGGATCGGTTCAATCCGTATCTCTTTTCTTTTTTTGTATTCCAAACAGATGTGGTATTGCAACATTTTTTAAATGTTCTGAAAGAATCGTCAAATACTTTACTCAATACAAAAAAAAAAAGAACATATGAGCTTTCGCGCGAAAGAGTTGTATATTCCGAAATCAATTATCCCTTTTCTCGACGATGAAATGTTGTTTTTTCTGCATTGCAGTTAACCCAGCTTTTCAAACTGTTGTTGATGAACATCCTTCGCATTTTCTAGAGCTGATTTGCAACATTATTGTTCTTTTTGCCGTACACACCCCTGCTGTTTGATCTGGTTCATAACTCAAATCGCAGGCATGTAAGCTTGAAAAACAAAACAAATAGATTTCAGTTTCTTTTTTCGAGGAAGATAGGACGACGTCATTCGGCTGACTTGGAAATCAGCACGCATGATGTGGGATCAGGAATCAGTTGATTATGTTATGAGTGTATTATTTAAGAAACAAGATCTCGCATCAGGCCGGTAAATTATGATTGATAAGATGAAATCATGAAGGAAGTTACAATCAGAATAGCATGGGTTAGGTATTTTATGTCAGACAATGTGTAGCAGAAGAGCTCATTGTTTATTGATTTGGTAGCAATATGCGTGCAGAAATTACGACCTTTCACAAAATATGATATAACGTTCTGTTCAACAGAACCTGATGGAGAAAACGTGCGCGTGTAACTGTCAAGGTTCGCCTGAGACGGCTCGCAAGCGGAACGAAGAGAAGGTCAAGCGGCAGAGAAATTGCTGCATTCTGTTTACAAAGTACAAATACAAACACAGGCCAAGTAAGAAAAATAATTACAGCAAAAATACAAAAAGAAATAGGCTTAACTATGTAGTTCAACGACGGGCAAAGAGGCGTCCCTCAGTCCCTCACATCGAATACCCCTGATAGTTCGTGGCTTGCACGAACCGCGAAGAGGGGCAGCTTGCCGTAGTCACCTCGAATCCTGGACTTGTGAAGTAAAGAATTGCCGTTGCGGCTTGGGCGTAAGAGTCGGGCAAGTCCAAGACCATAGCCATGGACCTCCTTGCGGAGCTTCTCTTCGACCAAACCTCAGGTTTCGCTGGCCATCCTCTCTTCTATTCTTTTTTCTCCACTCCAGCTGTCTTTTTCGGTCTACTTCTTTTTTTCTATTATGGCATGAAGCCGCAGAACCATGACAGTAACCAATGGAAGTGGTACCTCTTGCCTTCATTAAAATGAACTGAGTGGCGACAGTATCACACAATCTATTGGGCTAATTTGTTTTGAGCATGGTTTTTGTGAAGGTTAAAAAAGGAATGAAGGTTTCTTGAACTCTGACCAAGCGGTGCTTCCGATGCAGATGCTGAGGTTATTCCTCACCCTTGCCCTTGGCGTTGGCTTGCTCGGGTACGTGGAAGCTCAGACCTCAAGACCACAACTAAGTGAGTAGTTCCCAATTTCGTTGATGCTATGGTTTCCTTTATGAAATTAGCTCTTGTCTGCAACCACAGATGGATCTAACAACTCTAGCTGGAACCTACAAGAGACGCAACCTAAAATAATTATACGAATAGATTTAAACAAAAGTGCAGTTTTATATATATATATATATATATATATATATATATATATATATATATATATATATATATATAGAGAGAGAGAGAGAGAGAGAGAGAGAGAGAGAGAGAGAAAACAATCGTAAGACGAAGAAACAAAAAATTAGCACGAGGACCATAAGCACAAACTCGGCAAGTTAATTGACACAATAATGAAAAGTGCAGAATGAAGAATTCAGTATCTAGAAAGGAAGAAGAAACCCTGATGAAACGGTATTTTTTTGTTTGCGAGCTAAAGGCTTATATATCGCTCACCTAACACCATAAATCCAAGGTTATAAAACGCACACTGCAGACTGAATTGAGGGAAATTGTCAAGAAATTAAATAAGCGTCTTTTGATATTCAGTACGTAAAATGATATGGTGAACCTTCTTCGGTCCGTGGTCAGTATTACGCAACTTCAAAAGAGGGATCACCGGGATACATAACGTAGGGCTTAGCTGTCACGCCCAAACTCAGCAACGGACAATTTCTGAAGCCCCGAAGAATTCCGCTAGAAACCTTCGTTGCTGCTCCACAGGTGGTTACTTCACATTCCTGCGGTACCGGAACCAAGCTTGCGAGGGCAAGTACGGCCAGAATGGCACCTGCGTGACCGAGCAGGAGTGCGGTGCCAAGCAGGGCACCGACATCGGACGCTGCGCTGAAGGATACGGCGTTTGCTGCCGAGGTAAGCTAGCAGCCCTAGATTCTCAACCCTACGGGAGACAGCTAACATAGCTTTCATTTTTTTTCTTAGCTACATGCAAGCACTAACTACGAAGCTTTGTCACTTCTTAAGGTAGATCACAACAGTCACGAGATTACGGTTTTAATTAAGTGCCCTCCGGTAGACGAGTCCAAATAAGACACGAAGGGGATTGAAGCTGTTACAAATATCATCACTGACAGCCTAAGCCGCGCGGGGCGTGATCTATTATGTTACAGCCGACATTTCGCTAAGAGACCTGACTTGTTCCGGTTCCAACTCCAAAAGTCTGTATGGATGAACAATTAAGCACTTACCTCGTTACATTTGTAGCACTGTAACTGATCCAGGAAAGTGTGTGTCTGTTCAAGTCCTTAGACACAGACCTTCTTCCATGTAATGGTCATGTAGACGACAAGCGCGATTGTTTTCTGTGCAGTAAGCTTCACTTGTAACATGGTGAGTGCGGCCAACGAAACGGAGTTTGTGAACCCGAGCTACCCGAGCGGAGAGGTGGGCACCGGCACCTGCGAGGTGACCATCACCAAGACGCCGGACATCTGCCAGCTGAGACTGGACTTCCTCGAGTTCAGCCTGGCACCTCCGGACGATCAGGGCCTCTGCAACGTGGACTCCTTCATGGTCAGGACAACGGTGGGAGAGAACCTGCCCCAGCTGTGCGGCGAAAACAACGGGCAGCACCGTGAGAAGAAGTTCTTGGAGTAGTCAACGCGTGGTGGTATCTGTACGGCAACGAGTGGCTCCGACGTCATGCCGCAGCGGTGGCGCTGCTTGTCCGCGCGGCGCATGCGTAGACGCCCCACTTTACACGAATCTGGTTTCTGCGCACGCGCAGTGCCCACACGTGAGGCGGGCAAGCACAGACTTGTTTGTAAACAGCGCGCAGGTCTATAGGGAGTATTCACTGGCGGCCATAGCTGAGTCGAGACAAGGTTAATAAACAGGCGATCTGGTTAACGTTACAGACTCTAACCGGAGACGATGGACGACAAAGGGGACAAGGGACAAACACAGACGTCTCAAAAGCTCTGTAGACGTGTCCCCTGTGCCCTTGTCCCCTGTCCCCCTTGTTCCTTTTCCCTTGTCCCTTGTTTCCTTTGCCCTTGTCCCCTTTGCCGTCCGTCGTCTCCGGTTAGAATCGTGTGTATAGCTGTTTCCGCGAAAGCGTGCTAACGGCGAGCTTCCACTGTTATTTCGCAACGCGCATTTCCCGCCATCAAGACTGCCAGTCTTAGTAGCCTTCCTACAAACGTGAGCTCGTTCTGAGCATACGCGGTGAATCGCGCACTAAAACATGGCGTCCTGTGAATACCCACTATAGATGTTTGTACGCGGACACGCTTTAAAAGCTAGTCTGGCCACCGTGGATGGCAAATGCTCTGTTTGGGCGCTCGCTTCAGCAGAATGTCAGACGTTGCTCATGGTATTCGCAACCATGTCTGGGCAGAGATTCTCAAAAAAGTACTCCGAAATACAAATACTGAGATACATGTAATTTAGGCCAAAATACAGATACTGAGATACACTCGTTTTTGATGTAACAGAATATCCCTAAGATACTTCTGCAAAAAAAAGGCAAAAAAAAAATATCCCGAAATACATATACAGATACATCCTTTTTTTTTTTTTCGAATTGTTTGGGTACGGAGAGAGTAGTTCGTGGCGAATGAAAATTTTCACGCTTGTGTTTTGGAGACTATATACGATATTTCGGGCTTTCACTTTAGGTTTCCCCTTGTAGAGGGGTTAAGTGGCGGGTAGGTATTATGAAGTTAGCCACCCCTCGCCCATGGTTCCCGTAGTTTGTCCTGGAGCGCGGAAGAGTCCAGTAATGAGATACCGATGCCTGGCAGTAAGCGATAAAATCGATACATCTAGATTATTTCACTATTGAAGAAATACTCTTTTCGATATCTTGATACGAAATACAGACACCCTAAAGTATTTCTAAGATACTATCCTGATACATTTGTATCGGGATACTGCCCAGCCCTGTTCGCAACCCAGCTAAGCGGCATTTTTCACCTGGATGATGAGCGTTAGAAAGGTTTATGGTACATCATAACTCCCAAGCATTTTTCAGCTCCTAAATATCTGTATATTGAGCGAGAGAGCTGGCTTATTTATTTTTTATTTTTAGGTTGATTGCTAGTGTTTATTTGAATAAGCTGAAATTCCAAAGCGTATTTCATCTTCAATTATCTTCCTTCGCTTTTGAACGGAGCTAGCCGGCCGCTAAAAAACCTACCAAATGTATTTATTATTTTTGTATCACGCAAGCACAGCTTTGTTTGAAAACTATATTAGACAGAGCGAACTTCAATATTGCATAATCAAGAAACTTTCTCGGAGTAGATTTCCTATGAAGATTTTACAACGTGATAAATGTTCGAGGTGTGGAATTTCTGGACGACGTAAAAGGATCAATTTTTACTATGTTGCACTGTTAGACAGTTCTTTACCATGGCAGAGAAAATATATTTTCTGAAGCCTCGTTAGAAATCCAGACGATCAGCAAGCATCTGGTGCTCAGAAAAGCCTAAAAAAGACGCATCGGAAACCCGGGACATTTTTATCTTCACAGATTTACCGGCCTACCCGCCTTATTTGATTAGCATGACCAATAACAAATCGCAAAACAAAAATATTGTAATCACATAAAAATCTTCCGTTTTAGAAAGTGCATAATGGCTTTATTGATGGCAATCATTTTGTTTACTGCAAATATACACCTCAAAATTTTATAATTTCTAGGAGACCACTTCAATGCATTATTCGTTATATACAGGCTTCATAATTGCAATCCATGTTTTCAGACATCAAAGTTAATTTGTTGAGTTTGAAGAAACCGGTTCCAGAATATAGCAAAAAATTTGTCACTTCATCAAATTAACATTAAACTGAACTGGACAACGCAATTTTAGAGCTCGAAGTAACAGAACGATACTTTTTGACTCAGAAAGAAAATTTACTGGCGTTAACTAAGATCTTAGAACTCGAATATTGCATGCCGCACTAGATTGTTTTTCAGCTTCTCTACTTTGTTGTTAATTCGTTATTTACCTAGTTGCGGCATTTCTGTTTACTTCAGTGTACGTCGAGATGGGCAGGCAGTCTGGAAACCCTGTGGTGCTCAGCGTCATCAGCCGAGGGGGCAAGCGGCCGAGAAGGTGGAGGATTAAGATCAGCATGATCCAGTGCGGAAGCCTGGATATTGGTGAGTCTCGAGTCTGCGTTGTAGTCTTTCAAAAAGACCACTTCCCTGCGAGATCAGAATGTCGTCTACTTTCAAACATCGTCTCTTTTATGCGTTATATAAAATATATTTGTAATTTTTGTAACTAGATTATTTTTATAAGCACATGCAACGTTATTTGCAACGTTTTAATTCAACTTCAGGAGTAATCTGCCAGCTTTATGCTCAATGAAATCTAATTTGTTTTTCGAATTACACAAATTGTCTAAGATACCTATGGTTCTGGGGGAAAGGGGGAGGTTCGTGTATTTGTAGCCAAGAAAGTTCATATCGATCTGCCCAAAAATACGCAACTTGAATCATGCTGACGAAATGGACAATACACTAGACACGGTTGTACAATATGCGAAACAAAAACATATGAACCCGCAATGAACAGTTTCGGGAACTGCAACGACAACAACCCAACCGAGTCCAGACTTCGTCAAGAACCATTAGTTTATGCAAAACCACACGCAGAAGCGATAGCTACTCTTTGGCTACTACTAGTCTTCTGCTTCGCGTAGTCGCTGACCAGACCAAAACGGCAGGTCTCTCTTTCCGATGCCTGTCCTCCATAAGGCGTTCGTTGCATTCCGTCGTGCTGACAGTACGTGCACTGAAGTCGCGAGTGCACGCTCGAAGCCCACGAGACGCCGAAGTGTTATCGAAGGTAGCAAGCTCGCATTGGAGGCGGGACAACCGAGGGCCTTTCCTGCCGCACGACGGAAGGCACATGGCCGGCCATTCTGGTGTCCTCGCTCCTGGTGCGAGTGCGACCCATTTTCAGCATACATTTCGCAACACCAATTTATTTTTTACTCGACAAGAACAAGGATAATTATCGGCATAGTGCGCTGACGTCTCGTGCAAGGCATATAAGCCCTTTTGTTTAAATGTGGCGGAAGAAGGCGTTGTTGGCAATTTACGTCCCGGCAAACTTCCGGTCGAATGAGAGGACAAGCGCAATCAGCAATATAGCACAGCTTCTGGTAACAGTCCATGAAATATTTTATGGCCAGTTCTCCAGGTGATATAGCTAAAGGACTGGTTAGCGAGATGCTTGTTGGAGATTCTTTAATGTTCCTGTAAGGCGACCGTATTCCTCTTATTGTGTGTTGAATAGCGGAACAGAATTAAATACCTCGCTAAACCCCTGACTTCGTTGTTTCTGTGGAACTCCATCGTCACAGAAAATTTGATATGAACAAACTCGGAAAGCTCTGCCGAAAAGGAGCGAACGCAAGTCGCTTGAGCTAGCCGGAGACTCCTTGTGCTCGTAAACAAGAAAATGTGTCTATTAGCTAAATTAGTTGTGTTAGTAAACTATTTCATTGGTACGCGTAACGTCTTAAGGCGACGTGACAAGGGACAGCAAAAACACGCTATGTGAGATATGATCGGCACCTTACACCTTACTCAAGGTGATGTCCTAGGACTTATCGTCGTCATTGCTCCCTTTGTTATAATTCTTTTACAAGCTCTCTTCCCGCGTTTCAGTACCTCCCGGTTGTCTGCAGTACTTCCGCAGTCCCAGTGCTGTGGTGCGCAGCTTCAACTACGGTCCTCCGGTCGAGAGCAAAGTGCGGTACCTCAGCGGGCTCCGCTACTCCATCTGTCTACGAGTGGAAGAGAACTTCTGCTCCATCAAGTGGGAAACCGAAACCAACTCGTCGTTCTCGTGGGGCCAGCCCACCTACGAGGAGAACGTGGTCGCCTGTAGGGACGACTTCATCACCGTCGATCAGGGATCCACGTACGGCATGGGACCTGGCGAGGACAGGTTCTGTGGCACCAGGCTTCACGAAAAGAACGTGCTCATCTGTAAGTACTATGGGAACAATGACTCGGGCTGTTTAAATAATTTTGGGTAGGGATGTGTTTTTGAGCTGTTTGAAGCCAAAAGATGTAGACACCATGAAACAAAAACTCATTTTGTAACGTTTCAGAGCGGCATCTGCGTACCAAAAAAGAGTCTTAGACATCGCGTAAACCCTGAAATATTAAATTTAGGCGAAAACAAAGTCGACGGGCGGTTCTATGTCTTGCGGTGCTTTTCGTTTCAGAAAGAAAAAAAGCCGTTGTCATCCACAATTTCAAAGTGATTTGTCAACGAAAGCTGAAGATAAGCCAGCTGTCATTTCAATTGAATGAAATACAGTTCCACGCCATTCTGCTCGCGCTGAAATTAAAAAAAAAATTTATTGACAATACTATTTTTAAGACGCTTCACCCATCTCAGGAATCGACGATAGCCTAAACACTGAACAGAGTTTAGCAAACCGAGACTGAAAGAAGTCCGAAAATTATATACCGACAATTAATAATGCAATTTCTACATCATAAACGAAAAAAAGAAGTCCCTTTCATTTATACCAGAGTGCTTCAGGCGAGAATGGAAGGTTGGTAGAGTGATCCTGTAACCCACATCCCGATTATAACAGCAATGACTTTATACACTGCATTTTGTCCTGCACACTCTAAGAAAGAGCTGGAGTGTCTACTCCAGATATCTTTCTCGCAAATGACTCGGAAGACACCAATCGCTGCAATTAACAAATCTCTCAGATCTGTAGATGCGATGACACTGCTGATAATCTGTTCAGACCGACAAACGCCGTCTGCGCTGTGGCACTGAGCGTAACGTTTCACCGTGATCAATAAAGAGCTTTAGTAGATCGTTCCCTGATAGCGATAACCATACCTGATAAAATACGATGCATGCGCAAAGGCGGTAGAGGAGTATCAGGCTATCGTTATCGGAGTCATCGGAACGATCTATGCCAAAACTCTCTATTGTCACAGCGGAGACTGTTTTCCTCAGGCCTAGACGTATTATCAACCTCGTCATTCGATGAGCTTCCTGCGTAGATCACAACGATTGACTCTCCCAAGAGATTTCAGGAAATGTAGACGCTCTAGATATCTTAGAGCATACCCTGTACTTTCAATTCACGGTACAACATCAAACCAGTTATTCCTCCTCAACCAAGAGAAAAGCTCCTTTTATAAGTGTCGTTTCGATATGAAGTTGAGATCTTGATCATAAATTATAACCTCCTGTCGTAATTGGTGACATTTCCTTTTCTTTAATTTTCTGTTTTTGTTCTCATAACATATATGCTTGATCTTCCCCACAGCCCACAGCAAGCCGTTCATGCTAAGGGTCAAGTCTAACATGGATGCCGTGATGAATTCCCAAGAGAACCAGAACGGCTTTTCGCTTCGCTATACTCAGCTGCCGTGCGTCGATTGACATGGAGACCTCTGGTCCGCTTAGCCTCCGAGTAAGTGCGCTGCCGTCAAGCAACCATTAAAGCCCCTTCATGTTTCAAAAGTAGTGCAAGGTGCGTCGATGCACGAGGCACGTGCAACGTGCAGCCCTTGGGAAGATCATGGCAGGCAGGCAGCACAGCACTGAGCTGATTTCAGACGCCATGTTCTTCCCAGAAGTGGCGCGCACCACGTGTCTTGAGCATTTCCACAACAATCAATGGAGCCACTTTTCGCAGGATAGTGGGCTTTAGCAACCATCCCTGCTTCTCGTGCAAACGCAGCCAATGTAATACCTTAGTGTATGTTAGTGCGTATAGGGTGTATTCATTGGTGCCCATAGCTGAGTGCATGGATGCTCAGAGCGTGCTGACGGCGTGCTTTCACAGTGTCTTTGCAACGTGCCCAGACCATCGATGCTGCAGGCCGAGTCTGATCTTTAGCGTCCCGGGAAGCACTCATTCGTGCAGTGAAGGTACGGCTGAAGGTAGAACGGCGGAGGAGCTCGACTGCGTCTTACCCGCTGGAAACGCAGTATAGCCACGTGCTCACGATTCCTGTCTAAGATCTAAAGTATAACCATAGAGCGTTGCACCAGCGAGCAGTGCACTCAAATATGGCGTCCAGTGAATGGTGACTATGGTGACTGGAAAAGTGCTGCAGACGGCAGGGAGGAGCTTCAGTTGTCCCGCCGCCAGCGCAAGCTTCCTACTTTGTATGACCATAGCTTCCTATACTACTGACATAGCCTGGCAGATCACCACGAGAAGCGGGCACCGAAATGAAAAAAGATGGAGCGGCAGACAATGGATGAGAGGACAGCCACGTGACTGGCGCCCCGCTGCGGCGAGACGCCAAAGCCCACTTCTCCCGAGCAAACAAGTGTGTTTCGGGTCGTCGCCGCTGCAAAAGCTGTGCGCTGACGTCCAGGTTCCCCGAGAAATGGCTTATTGACGCTCTGTGCTACCAGATCCTCGCGCTCCAAATCTGCGACCGCAGTCAGGCTTTCGCTGAGGCTATAGCAGGAGGGAGGCTATGGTATGACGCAGAGGCGTCTCGCGCAGCTCGACGAAAGCCAAAGCACGACGAAAAGCACGGAGCGCGTGCTGGAGGTCACGCTGGTCGAAAGACACATCCAGCCTCGATCATTCTGGTCGTGACTATATACTCTGTTTCATACTTAGTGTGCAACGCTGTCAAAGCTACTGGCACGAGCGTGGGGCTTGATCTCGTTGATCATTTGCACGCGTTCTCGCGCAAACAAAACCATAGATGAAGCCACGCGCTCGCGCCAGTAGCTTTGACTGCGTTGCACGCTAAGTATGAAACAGAGTATAGACAGCACATGGTGCCCCGACTGGTGCCCCTTGAGCGCAAGCACGTGCAGCATGTGCTTGTACATAGAGCTTAGGCAAGCTGAAATTGCACGGGCTTCTCCGCACGAAAATGAGACATGGCGGCGGCCGGTGGCCTTGCTTGCAATCGTCTATAGTTAATTTACGCTGGTGTAACCCATGACAAGGATGTATAGGGTTACTGTTTGTGCGAAACATGAAACAAATGACAAATTTACATCTATAAGAAAAAGAAGAAAACTGACCAAGAATAACTGGCACACGCGTGATAGTGCCCAATGTAAAAACAGACATTGAATTAAAGGAAGGCTTACCACATTGAAAAAGATTCATCGCTGTTGCATCCAGTACTGTCTATTCAAACATTAAATCAACACTCGTGTAACATATATTGGGTAGAGATGTTCGCTTTTTCTTTTTAACCGGTACCGTCACACTCTACGGGACCGTAAAAATAAAGAGGCGACCAAGAGAAGAAAAAAAGAACCTATTTCTTTGTTTGCATATAAGAAAGGTCAACCTACATATGTGCTGATTTGCTAGAAAATAATGAACGAATTCCAATCCTAAATACTAGAGCACAAAAGGCGACCGAATTTATAGCTGTACCAGACGGCAGTTTAAGAATTCAATGTTTCTGTTTCGAATTGAATCCTGACAAAATGTGTCGTTTCCATCGTCTTCTTGCTTTTTCTTTTTTTTCTGCAGTCATGAGCCGATGCACGCTGCCTCATTCTCTGCTTGCACAGACCCTCAGTGGGACTATCTCGCGTGCAGAAAGACTACGATTCCCACGATGCATGCCGGCAGCGGCTGGCGCAATATGAAATTGGCTGTGAGATCGGTCTATTAACAGGGCGAAAACGATAAAGAGTCGCTTTCCTATGTCAGGCCTATAGCACGCGCCGGTTGCCTTCCGTCGTGCTTTAGCTGCGAGCGTGGGCTCGAGTTCACGAGATAGCGAGTCGCTAACGAAGTTAGGTAGCTCGCGCTGGAAGCTGGAAAACTGGAAGACCTCCATGCCGTTAAGTTCCTTTTCGGTGACTATAGTAGTTGGGACATCGAAGATTTCTCGCCGCATTTTCTCTTATAAAAGTAAAACGGAGGAATTTTTATCCGTATCCAAATATCAACGTTACAAGAGAGGTTGTTGTTTTCATTCAAAGACCGGTGTTTTCTGTTCCCACGTCCGCAGGTGGATCAGGCGACGGGTGACACCGAGGGAGGACGCAGCGAGGCAACAGGAGTGCTCCACGGGAACGCATCATCCCGCCGGCGCTCATTCCAGTCAGCCATTCCCGAAGCCATACACTATTTATTTCAAACCCACAAATCTGAATAAACGACGCGTTTCAGCCCCGCTGCGAAAACAAACGTTTCTGATTTTTCGTCTCGCTTGTTTTTGGGATGCGTCTGAAAGGCTCACCATCAAATTCAACTTTATCTACTTCTCGTAAAACTCATTTGCCCGAATACAATATACTATACATCTTTTCCACGCGGGTGCAGCCATCTTGAATGTCGTCACTTCTGGTATGCGCTAAAGCGTCGAATTGGGTGTATCCACGCCGCTGGAGGGTGATTACGAAAGATGCCTGATTGTCATATATTATTGTTTTGCCTCACCAATAATTTCTTGCATATTCCAGGTTAATTTTTTTTTTGTCCCGCATACCAGATACGGTATTCACAGCACTGAGGACGACAGGAAACACAAAACGGCTATACATGGGCTTGCATTGATGTCACATAAGCGGAAAAATTGTGGTGGCCTTGCTGATGAGCGCGTACCCTGTGCACGAAACATTTCGCACCACCGAATGTTTTTCGCAGCTAAAACAAGCATTAATGATCACCAGACACTTTGCACACGCGCCAAACTACAGTCGGCATTGCTGACCTCTTGTTTCACCTAAAGTAACTGGGTCCTGGTCGCCATTTTGGTTCATTGAATGGCCAGTTTCTCGTTCACCTCTCCATTCCTGGTCACCTGATTCAAATTCTCCGTGACAGGTTGCTTTATCAAGACATTTCTTGAATACCGAGTTTTTGTTATCCACACACCGGTGAAACAAATGCACATCTTGGCACCGCCACAACATGCGGCGTTGGTGCTTGGCGGCATTGAAAAATAATTTCCCTGTCTTGAAACACGCAGTAAAAACAGCATCGTTCTAAGATATCTAGGGAAATGAGCATCATTGAAAAGTTGATTGTAATCACAGTGCCAAATACGCTTATATTGGCGAGAAACGCTTACAGCACGATGAAATGCCAGAGCAATCTTGGCGCGGATGGTTTAGAACGAACTTTTCGAAGCTACAGATATTTGAAAGGACGGAAATGGCGATTGCCATGGCAACAGAGACCGATGAACCAATCGCCGTGCGAGGTTTTGGCAGTCTGTGTGTTAGCATATATCTGTGTCCTGCTAGCAGGCAGAGAAGGCAACGGCGCTGTTTCCCAGTCTCCAGCGACTTTAGCCTTGCCGAGATGGCGAGCCACTGAAGCAGGCGTTGACGGGCCTTCACAATGGCCTACGCCGGGGAGAAGGAAGCGGTAGAATCTAGGATGAAAATAACCCATCTTGCTTCGTTAGTGATGAAGTGAAGTAAACGGAAAGAGGAAACAAAAACTGAAGGTCGTGTATGGCAACGCCCATTGCTGAAGCTGAAGGTCGTGTATGCTGCAAAGCGTCTATGTTGAGTCCCGCGCATATATTATCGCTCGAGATCCAATGGGAGTGCGGGATCAGCCGACAAGAACGACGAAGAAGGAGTCTCAAAGTAAGAATAGTATAGGTAATAAACCACGCACTGTAGTTAGAGTGTACTAGAAGGTACGAGTGGGACGAGCTATAGGCTCCGCTCATGCTTTCAGTTGCACCTCAAAATGTGGAAAGCGATCAGGTGGAACCAAGCCACTTCGATCGCAGCGCCACCTTCGCTGCGATCAAGCAACGACACAGGTCAAGGTCATATGGGCAATCTAGCCCCTTAGGGGCTATATTGTATTTTTTATGATTTTGACGTCAGAGGTAACGTCAAAGCACCACGACACGACGACGCCACGACGTCATCGTCGACGACGTTACGCGACGCCAAGATGCTGTCGTAAGGCCGTCGTGACATCGCGTCGCGTCGAGGACGACGCCGTTGCGCGACATCAAGTCGCCGTTGTAACGCGGTCGTGACGTCGCGTTGAGGACGACGCCGTTACGCGACATCAAGTCGCCGTTGTAACGCGGTCATGACGTCGCGCGCCACATCGAGGACGACGTGGACGTGGTCGTCGATGCCGACGTTGACGTCGACGCCCCACGCAACGTCAAACATCGCTATGACGTCACGTTAACGTCGTCCTGACGTCATCGTGAACGTCAACGTCACGACGAAGCCTTGACGGCGTGTAACGTCGTCGCCTTCGCCAGCATCAACGTCGACGCGCAGTCACGACGAAGTCTTGACGTCGTGTAACGTCGTCGACGATGACGTCGACGTCGTGAAGCTGTTGGGACGTCTTCGTGACGTCGAGTTGCGTCATGTCGACAACGACGTCAACGAACTGACACCAAGCGTCCTTATGACGTTGCATTGACAAGGACGCCGTCATCTTGACGTCCCGTGACGTTGTCGTCGTCGTCATCAACGTCAACGTTGACATCGTCGTCGTTGTCAACGCAATATGACGTCAGAACGCAGTCTTGATGTCGTGTAACGCACGTTGTCAACGTCGATGACGACGTTGACGTCAAGGCGTCGTCCTGATGTCGCATGGCGTTGTGACGACAAGTCAGGTCGCGGTGACTTTATGTACGTGACGCCTGACGTCTAGGTTGTATAAAAAATATAGTCCGGCGTTCTATCGTTTCTATGACCTTGACCAGTGTGCCGGTCGAGCTTGGCGTTGGAACGAAACGCGTTTTTCATAAAAAGCGGCTAATCCAAACCACTTCGCTCGTAGCGCCCGAGAGGGCGCTACGAGCGAAGTGGCTTGGATTAGCCGTTTCTTTTCCACATGCGGAGGTACCAAAATAGCACTCCGGTGGCCCCACTCGTCCTTTCTAGTACACTCTACGGTGGTTTTTGCAGTGTCATTGGCTATATCCACAGACTGCCGAAAAAGATGTCCTGTGACAATTTTAACGGTGTTCGACGCTGCTAGTTGTTCCTATTGGGCGATGCATTGATCTCTGTCTCTCCAGTGGTAACTGTATACGCTGTAAACGACTTGATTTTCGCGAGCAGCTAATTGTCGTGAATCTCGCGAATCGCCTACGATTCGCGAAAACTATAGTTAGTTACAGGTTAAGAAAAGTTTTCGAGGGAAAGAAGGGCTCCATTCACTCTTAAGATTACAGTGAAATGTATGGGCTCCGGGCAAAAGGAGAATAAGAACAGGCTTTTCATCTCCACAAGGGAAAGCTACATGCTATGTTAGACCAATCAATCGCCTACCTTTTACACCATACCCCATTGTGAAGATGAAAAGCCTGTCTTTATTCTCCTTTGGCCCGAAGTCCACACATTTCACTGTCATTTTAAGCGCTAATGGAGGACTATGACGTCAATTTCGTTGTGTGTGCTCGCGCACACCGGCGGCTGCTGGCTCGTGGAAAGATTGTGCGCCACTTATTATGGACACTGAAATGTTTTGTTAAGCATTCCTTTAAGGCAGCTATTTAGTTGTTACGTATCTATGTGGCACAAAAATAAAGAAGTAGGGCTTTAGGATTTAGTTCAGTAATTGCAGAAATAAAAAATGCGAGGTTCCCTGAGATTTGTTCATGAAAACATTATCAGAACCGTGAAGCAACGGCACTTGACAAAAAAAAAGGCAAGGTAAAGCAAATTACTCTCGAAGTTTCTTCTATACTAATTATTTATAGCAATATAAGTTGCTTGAAACTTTAAACTTTCTGTTTTTAAATAGACAGAGATTGAATTGAGGAGTCATCTTTTGTAGGTGAGATACTTTGGGCTGTTAAGATTTGAAAATTGTAGTTTTTAGGAAATCATCAACTTTGTAATTTTTTGTTATGATAAAGATTAATATTAATGCGAAAGCATTAACTATCCCATGGAGCGGAGCCGGCGGCGTCTGTAACCACGAAAAAACGCCAGAGAAATGCCCATTCTTCCACTGGCTGAGCAAAACGGCTCCTGGATAGCCATTGGCAGCCGCTTCATTACGAGAGCGCGCGCTCGGCCGCCGCTCTCGTGTCAGGCGTGCCGAGGAAAGGGGGGCGCCTGGGGCAGGAACATGCGGCGCCGGGCCGTGGAGCCGGTTGGCGGTAACGAAACATGGCCGTCCACGCCAGTACACCGCAGACGAACTAAGGGAGTGAATGAACAACATTCATGCTTTCGCATTCACAACTCATACGAAGTGCTTAGATTTCCTCGGAATTGTTTTTTTACCTAATTTAAAGAGCCTAACTTTCTTTTCCTGTTTGAAGACCTCCTTTTTTCATTTAAATACCCTGGCTTCAATTGTCAGTGACGTTAGAATTGGAAAGAATATTGAACTTTCAGTACCCTCATTACCGTTCCACAGCAAACCCAGCTAGTGGCAATAACTTCATTATTTTGCACGAGGTTTTCTTGAGATGACATAACGATGTAGTTTCAATGTTGTTGATAGCAGAGTGGTTTTATTTAAAATCGAACACGCTTGTCAAAGTGGGTCCTCCGATTAAAAAATAAATAAAAATATGTAATTGCCCCGTTTCTGTAAAAAAACAAAACTACTTTTCAAAATGTAAAAAAAAAATTCGCTTCACAAAAGATATTAGGTTGAGCAGGGTGAAAATCTGTTTTTTACTCCGTGATTTTTCTACCAAGTTCAGTACGCTTGTATGAATACGGAAAGCATACAAAACTCACAGTAATTTTTGTGTGCTTGTATACCATGCCGACTATTTTTAAGTTCAAGGAAAATCACCCCAGAAGAAGAACCTTGGCTCTTCTTCTGGGTGACTGTAGCAATGACCGTTGGGAGTGGTGTTTTCATTTACATCTTCTTTTACGGCAGCAGATTTCTTTTTTTTTCGTTTTTGATATTTTGGAGTTTGTGGACGTACGCAGAATGGTAAAGCGCCGAGAGATTTTTTTTATGTTTTCTGGTGTAGTATGTATATGCCACGGCTCCAAGAAGAAGTCGCTGTCCATGATTGGTTTCAACGTTGAGATTGCGGGTGTTCTTGAGGTGAATGCGATGGTCTTTGACTTCGCAGTCTTCAGTAACCGTGCTGCGCTCACTGTTGAAGTTGCGAGAGTCGTTATGGTGTTGGCGGATCCTCTCCTGAGAGTTCTGTGGTCTCGCCGACATATGTTGCTGGACATTCCGCGCATGGACTCCTATAAACGGCACCTTGCGCTCTCTCTTTAGGGGGAGGGGGGGGGGGGGCGATTTTCGGTCGTGGCACAGGCCGTCCAAGTGTTGATGTTGGCTCGTGGGTCATCTGGATCCCCTCTCTAGCAGGCACACGTGCCAGCGCTTCACCTGGTTCTGGTGTATACACCATTCCAATATTTACAAGTCCTCAGCCAAGCGTGCGACCTCCTCAGCCCAGCGTGCACGCGCATGTTCGTCGCTTCGGGGATCGAGCAAATTATTCGCAGTACGCACGAACATTGAATATGGATCCAGCCAGAACCCTTTGGAAAGGTCTATTGGCGACGTGCTCGAGCAAGCGTCGCTGTGGTCGACCTTCCATGATTGGTCGAATGCTGACTATGACGTCAGCAAAGGAATTCTCACTGACGAAAATAAGAGTAATAGACAGCTCCGAATTGTTGCCTGTGTTGGTAGTGTTGGTTTCAGAGCGCAATGATTTCAGGCTTCCACCATGCTCATTACAAGCACCATCGAACTTATTGTTCGCAAGGTAATGACGTCACGAGAGGAAACCATAGGCGGGCGCTACTCAAAACATCTCGCTGCCAATAGGGAACGCTGATGCTCGCGGTTGGCCGGGGCTGCGTACTTGCTTACGGCTGCAGGTGCTGATGACTTTTGTTCATGCGGCGGGCAGTGCGGTGGATAAACCCTTCGTGTAGCCGTTCTCCTTTGAGGTCAGTAAATATGGTTTGATATTCTTTTCCTCTATCAGCCCCGCAGTCGAGCAGAGAGTCAATGACCTGGACAAGAGCGTCCAGACTACCGACGCCTTGTGACTGATGGAATGGTAGGAATGGAGGGAGGTACGGTGGTTTGGTAGAATGGTTCGATGCCGAGCAGGCATCGAAACGTGGTTCTCAATTATGGTTTGGTTGGACGTTCCACCTTTTTTTAATGTATTCGAAGTCGAATTGGCAATGGATGAAACTGTATTATCACTGCGTTCAGTAATTTTTTTTGCTACATTAACTGAATATTATAACCAGCATATTGAACCTACAAGGGCACGGTCGCGAAACGTTTATTGACGAGAACAGCAAATCACAAAGCGTGTAGTGCTGGTCGGACAAGAAGTATTAACTTTATTCACTTGCACAAGGACAAAATCCTAAAACTAGAGGCACCAAATATCAACGAACACACAATTGCACGTGCCCCCTCCTGCTGTCTTTTTTTCTTCTTTTCTTTCGAGTTGAGCAATTGTTGTTGGTACGTATGTATGATACAGTTTATTCAGGTTCGTTTTCTCGTAATAGGAAAGCAGGCTTGTGTGGAAACTGAAAACAGGAAACAGCAAATATTTTGAACGACGGCAGTCAGATATAATAATAATAATAATAATAACTTTATTTCCATTTAAAGAAATGATGGAGCACAAGGGAAAAAGCTTCAACAAGAAGCTTGACTGGCCCTCAGCCCCATCGGCAGCCATTGAACAAACACTTTTCGTGCAATGAAAAAAAAAAACAAAAAAAAAACAATCATGTACAGAAATTTATACATTATCAAATGGGATAACAGAAACAAGACACAGAACGCTTAAATATGCAAAAATATGTTACGCAACTCTTTAGGAGATATTGTTTCTATATTTCTATTTTCTTCCTCAAAGTTGTTTAGAAGCTTTGGAATTAAATACCGAAGCATTTGCTGCCCATAATTTGACCTGCATGTGGGAACCTTCCAATATTCATTATAGCGGGTCAAGTAAACCGTATTATTTTTTTCTAATCTAACTATCTCGTTTAAAAGAACACTTTCTTTTTTTATTTCATTCTTAATGGTGAGTAGAAGTCTATATTCAGATAGCTTATGTATTTTTAATATTTGCAGATTACTAAACATATTCTCAGTGTGACAGTCATAAGGCGCGTTGAAGATGGCTCTTAACATTTTTTTTTGAAGCAGATAAATTTTGTTCAGGTTGGATGCAGTTGTTGTGCCCCAGACAAGGTTGCAATAACTCAGGAGTGAGTAAAACAGAGCATGGTAAAGGATTATTTTCACACGAACTGGTAGATATTGGCTGTGGCGATACGTTAAACCAACAACACGCGACAATTTGGATACCAAATAATTTACATGGCTGTCCCATGACATATTTTCAGAAAAAAAGACACCTAGTGTTTTAAAATTTTCCACGATCTCTATCGGACTTGAGCTAAATACTATAGGCCTTGGAATAAAAATTTGTTTATTTTTCGGACGAAAGAAAATGGCCTTTGTCTTTTCAGTGTTAACACTTAGTCCATTTTCCTTTGCCCACGCCGCCAACCTTGACAAAGTAAAATTAACAGCATCCACAATTTCATGGCTATTTAAAGAGGAAATAAATATACTAGTGTCGTCTGCATAAATTACAAATTTGGCAACAGGGTCTATATTCACAATATCATTTATATACAGGTTAAAAAGAAGGGGCCCCAAAATACTTCCTTGTGGAACCCCTGAAATAATACGCTTTCTATCGGAGGAATGACCACTAATGTTAATATATTGGAAGCGGTGACTCAGGTATGAATTAAGGAGTGATAATGGCAACCCTCGAATACCATAGTAATTAAGTTTACAAAGCAGAATGTTATGATCCACAAAGTCAAAGGCTTTAGTAAAATCTACGAACACGCCAGCAACCGTTCTTTTTTCTTCAAAATTTTGTAGTATATATTCTTTCTGGGACAATAGGGCTGATTCCGTGGAACGATTTTTTCTGAAACCAAACTGTGAAGATGAAAGTAAATTGTGCTTATTCGCAAATTGTACGAGGCGGGACTGTATTACTTTTTCGAGGCCTTTAGAAAATAAGGGAAGAATTGAAATCGGCCGATAATTGCTAAAATTATTTTTATCTCCTTTCTTGTGAAGGACAGATACTTTCGCAACCTGCATCGCCGTAGGAAATACTCCAGACGAAAAACAAAGATTAAAAATATGGGTTACGTATGGCACCATTATATCAATAACGAACTTTAGTGGGCGTATTTGTAGATCATCGCAATCGCAGCTAGAGCTGTTTTTTAATTGCATAAATGTAAAAAATACCTCAGCATCTGTGACAGGTTCAAGAAACATGGAATGACTATTTCTGACTTCAATGTATCTGCAAGGATCAGTATTAACGTTTGTTGTTGATAAATTCGCAAAATATTCACTGAAAGCTTTAGCTAAGGAAAGGCCACTTAGATGCACACCGTCCTGGTTAATATTATCAACTGGCTGATGGCCTGAACCAAGATTTAACACTGAATTTAGTTTTTTCCAAACCAAGTCCGTACGACCATTTGTATCCCTAAACACCTTATCATGATACTCAGCTTTAGCTGTACGTAATGATTTTGTTAGTTGGTTGCGATATATTTTAAAGGACCGTAGACTTTGCGGGTCTCTAGATTTAACGAATGTTTGGTACATCGCGTTCTTCGTTTTAATTTTTTCAAGTAAATCTGGTGTTATCCACGGTTTTCTGATTTTTTTAGTTGCCTTAAACATTTTGTACGGAAAATGACGAATATAAATGCTTTTAAAAAGTTTTAGGAAATGTCCATAGACTTCATCTACATCTTCTGAACCAAACATATCACACCAATTAGTATCTACAATCTCTTGTCTGAAAGCATTCAACCTTTCGGTGGTTATATGCTGAAACGGGTACGATACATTATTTCTATTTTGTTTAGGGTTTCTAGTTTTCAAACACATGAATATTGGAAGGTGATCACTTAAATGGTAGCTTATAACTCCGGATTTTATATTTTCACGATCGGCGTTACTAATAAAGAGATCAATTAATGTTTCAGAACTTACAGTAACTCTAGTTGGAATATTTATTGTGTTCCTACACCCATTGGTTTCTGTGATCATATTCATTTCCCTCTTCAATGTAGTATCTTTCAGCATGTCAATATTAAAATCCCCACCACAAATTACGGTATAACTATTATCATTGACAAAACGAAGGTATGTGTTGAAAAATTCCAAAAAGTTCTCACTATTGCCATCTGGAGGCCGATAAAACACACTTATTATTACACATTTCGCGCGCACTGTTAATACTTCAAAGTCTCGTGTAATACATGAATAATCTGACAATAGTTCACAGTTAATTGTGTCTTTAATTAGTAGACATACCCCGCCACCTCGGCGAGTAGTACGATTTAAGGAAAAGCTAACGTATCCAGGAAGTTTCAAAACATCACTATCATTACGATACCACGTTTCTGATAACATTACTACGTCGAAAAAAAAAAAAAATAGGGGCCTTGCTAATACAGATATCTCGATATATAAATAAAACTTCTGGGGACTATCTTGGTGAATACATACATTTTTGTCTCGTTATTATAAACGACCCTCATCAGGAATGATTTTTTTTTTTGTGAAAACACTGGTGTTTGTATTAACGAGACTTGAATGTACTCTGAGTCCATCACGTTTTTACTCGCGGATAACCGCGAGCATGCGGCTGCGTCTCCGAGTTTTTCGCCAGCTAAAATGCGGATTTGTGTCCTTTCGCTTTATTCGGCCTTGACATGCTTGATTAACCGAGACGTGCGTCTTCCGGGATGGGGAAGAAGCGGCACTTAACGACGACCTCGGTAAACCGCCGCCTATACACATCAAAGCTTCCGTTCCCTGCCTTCGGAGTGGGTGGAACTTACAAACCACATCTCTGTCCCTGACTAAGCGGTTTTGGCGGTCTCGTGACTCACGGAGGCCTTACGTCAAACTTTCCGGGGTCAGGCTGTGAGTCCAGCGAAGCATGATCGCAAACAATTGCCGGCCCTCGGTGGAAATTATCCGGTCTTAGGGGGTCAAGAAAAACCGGTACCTTCAGGTGCATACTCATCACCACACCTGCCGGCTGGCTCTTCAGTTGCCGTCTCTCAATCTTTGTCTTCGCTTCGGTGAGATTTCGATAGTATTTTTCTTTGTTCCTGTATTTCTTTCTCGTTAGAGCTTTATTTGTTATAATCGTAACCGTCTCTTTACGCTTTTTTCTTTAACTCTTAAAGTGGTTGCTTCGGCGACAACGGTTAGTTTATCCACTTTATTGTTTTCTTTCTTTTTTCTTTCTTTAGTGTAGCTAAACTTCTTTTAAGCTTTCACGTTCGTTTGTTTTTTCTTGAAAATATTTCAGAGTTGTTGCTCCGTCGACAACATTTGGCTTCCCACTTTACAATTCTCTTGCTTTTTTCTTTCATTTTTTTTTATTGGTTTAAGAGTTCACAGTTGTTCCGGTGACCCCGCCGCTCTGACTCCGCCACACGGAACTACTGGAGGTGCAGAAAATAAATATAAAAAAAACAGTTACACAGAAAGGAAGAACTTGATCCTTATCGCGACCTCCGATTGCTCTTCAGGGGCTGAGCGGTCTGTCGTTGCCTCAGTCTGGGTCAAGCTCCTTTACGCGGCTCTGAAACGCAAGTTATTCGGAGCCCTGGACTACGTGTCACTAGGTCAAGTCAAACTTGGGGCGCGCAGCCCATTGTATAGAGAGCGACTTAGACACACCTGTAAGATTGTCAGAGTTTTTTCTCCTTGAGTAGGGATCGCTGTATGGCCCTCAGTAAACAACAGCTTCTCAGTCTGATGAAGATTTAAAGTTGTAGTGGCCCGTGTACGGAGTGTCGGTTGTGTTAGGGCTCGTCCCTTTGTCATAGAGGGAGGCTGCTGTAGCTCCGCTTATAGTGTTTCTTTTAAACAGACTTGCGCCAGTTATTTCAAAAAAGTAATTAATTACAGTTACAATTACCTTGCCTAAAAAGTATTGGATTACAGTTACAAATTACTTCCCGTAAGAAGTAATCGATTAATTACTTCGTTACTTGGCTTGATTACTTTCGCCTTACTCCAAAGAAACACGAAAAAGACACACTATATAATGCGTGTTTGATACAACACATTCAGTACCATCAACGGATATTTTTAGGTTTATCATTTTAGGAGAACGAATCTATAAAGTTTTAAAGGACTTAAAGAGGTGTTCGAGATCAACGAGTTTTGGGCTGTCCAGCCGGGACAGAACTAAATCCCATGAACATGCAATCTCCCCCCCCTTTCCCTTCAAAACCGCTCCCCCAAAGAGGGATTCCGTTCTTGTTTTTTTTTTTTTTCTTAATTAGCAATCTTCCCAGAACATTTCAGTTTCTTTTATTTTTACTCGCCGTCGTTTCGTCCATCTAAGCCTTTCCAGTATCGAAGGAACACCTGCTTACTGTAACACGTCTGTTTACTGTAGCACGTTTCGTTGGCGTTAGAAATCGGTGAAACAGCAGGGAGTTTTCGTATTGCGTATACAAGTGAACGCAATCACTGTGTGTTTGCGTTAGCTCTGAGTGACTCATGGATTGGCGCATGGCGATTACGCGCATGTGGAGCAGGAGTACGCAAGTCTTACGCAAACGCACAGCGTTTGCTTCGATACGCAATACTAAACCTCTCTCTTAAGGGTACAATTCCACATTGAAGTATTGCTGTTTGCATTCGGAAACGACATTTCGCTAGACACAATCGCGAGCAGTTCCGCCGTGCCCGCTGAGCAGGAGAACCGGGACACCCTCACCAGAGCGCTTCCCGTTTCCGCCGCGGGAGAGCGAGCAACGAGCTGGAGACGCGAATAGCTATCGCCGTTTCACACGCTATGATGTAAGCAAGGACCGAAGGAACAACCGTCACGAGTGAGCTCTTTCTCAAGTGACCACCGTCACCAGCAGTGACCGTCGTCGCCCGGCTAGCTCAGTCGGTAGAGCACGAGACTCTTAATCTCGGGGTCGTGGGTTCGAGCCCCACGTTGGGCGCACTTTTTTTTTCTTGATATTCTTTGTAGCTGTTGTCACGGGAGCCAACCTTATTTGTCAAAAGACAAGGTTAACGGCAACGAGCTGGTTAAAGCTACACGTGATTGTAACCGGAGAACGACGGTCGACAAATGGGACAAGGAGCAAGCCCACACGCCTCAAAGGCAGCTGAATAGATTTTATTCACGCATCGTGTTTTATATGCCACCCCTCACACGACCTCCATCAAGTTGGCACGCGTTCATGGGGCCAGTGCTACTCCTCAGTAACACAGCCCATATACCCCACCCTCTCAAAACGTCAAAACAATTTTTTTTTGTGAGAAAAAAGGAAACCTTTAACATCTTTTTTACATATACTGCCAGTAAACATCTCTACAAGAAAACTTTCACCACATCAAGTCATTAACTCACTTCAGAGATTTAAGCTTTGTTGTTATGCTCGGTTTCAACCTAATTTAGCGAACGGCAAAACCGAGACTCCCTCAAGCCAATCAGAGCTGCAGAGCGAAACACCTGACCGCACTCCCCGACGATAGAATGACACCTGCTTAGCTCCAACGCCCTCCCTTGCACGCTGGGGCTGTGGCTGTCGCTGGTTCACACGCCATGATGTAAACAAGGGTAGAAGGAACAGGCGTCGCCAATGAGCACCTTCTCAAGTGACCACCGTCACCACTCGCAACTGTCGTCGCCCGGCTAGCTCAGTCGGTAGAGCACGAGACTCTTAATCTCGGGGTCGTGGGTTCGAGCCCCACGTTGGGCGCGTCTCTTTTTTGGTCATTATTGTCACGGCAGCCAACTTTATTTCTCAAAAGCCAATGTCAAATAACAACTAGCTGATAAACGTTACCCATGATTCTAACCGGAGATGAAGGACGACGTCAGGGGACTGGGAGCCAACACACACGTCTCAAAGGGAGATGAATACATTTTATTCACACATCGTGTTTGAGATGATGTTGTGTTTGTCCCCTTCCTTCGTTCCTTAACTCAAGATTTTATTTATATATATATATATCAGGGTGTCGAACCGAACCCGAACCGTTATATTGTTATCGCGATGAACCCGAACCGGAACTGAACCGGAAAAAAATAACGGTTACCGGCTCATGTCAAAACGGTTCGGCCACGCGCTGTTGACAATGAATGTGCTATCAATGCCATTTGTTTTCTAAGTGCCGTCAACTGACACACACCTCGCTTACATATTTTTCTTCTCCACTCAGTCTTAGGAATATAAACGCTGCATCCATGAATCTTGACAAACGCTGCATCCATGAATCTTGACATAGGAACCAGTACTGCGCTGGTCGCGGCTTGCACGGAAAAAAAAAATTGGAAAGCTGTGCAAAAAAAAAAAAAATCGCGTCACGGGATTTTATTTTTTTACAATCTCGTAAATCCTAAATGCTGCTGTGTGCTCATTTCATAACACGTTTCTAGAACGTGATGTTGCAATTTAGTTTTTTTATTTTGATGTTGTTATTTTGATGTTATTTTGATTTTGTTATTTTGATGTTGCAATTTGTCATTTATAATTTGCCCGCGAACCGGTTCGCGCCGAACCGGTTCAGCGCCCCGAACCGGTTCGCGAACCGGTTCGCGGATCGAATTAATCGAACCGGAACTGAACCGGAACAAAATATAATTTACCTGAACCTGAACCGTAACCGAACCTGTATTTTTTCGGTTCGACACACTGATATATATACAGTATGTCACATCACGGGAAAAGCTGGAGTCGGCGTTGTGCCTGAAAGATGGCCATAAAATTAAGCCATCCAGCACGCGCCGCTCAATGTCAAAGCGGACGCGCCTTAGAAATAAGACAGCAAAGAAAGCACAGCAACAGCAGAGGCTTCGTCACTGAAGCTGTAGCCAAGCAGATGGGGGTGCCGCGCCTGCGCAGTGGGGAGAGTGATGTCCCCACCGGAGCGCCCTGTGCCAAAGGAAGACGTGGCGCGCTACCTCCCGTCGCGTCGGTTGCACTTCGGAGGTTAATTATCTGTGCTCGTTGTGCGCTTCGTGCAATGGACTGTCAACCCCATCGCTCTGGAGCATGAGGGTTCGTAAGTTTCCGGTCTGGGGGCCAACGAATACGCAAACACAAACACCGAATAATATACCGGCAGAGACAACTTTAATACGTGCAAAACATTACTGAAAACATTTCACCCGAGAGACTATATAATCGCATTCCTACACGTAAGCAATCTTAAGTGTCTTCGCCGTGTTCTTGTTTCACAGTGATCGTTCACCAGCTCGCCTGCGCAGTAACCAGTATTTCAGTGTTTTAAATGCCAACCCTCACACGGCATCCACCAAGTTTTTACACGTGCATACGACCAGCATCACACATCCATAACACAGCCAATGATACACCCCCTCTCACGACGACGCCAAAGTTTTTTTTTTCTTTTTTTTTTTTAATTTTTGTCAAGGTGTTATATAATAGGGGAAAGTAAAACATTTTATGAAATTTTATATATATATATATATATATATATATATATATATATATATATATATATATATATATATATATATATATATATATATATATATATATATATATATATATATATATATAATAATATATAGGTTGTGTGTGAACATGTGCAAACTCGGTGCCGTTCAATGTGAGGGTGGGTGGTCATTGACTCTGTTATAGAGGCGTGGCGATGGCTGTGTGCACGAGTGCCAATTCGGGTTGAGGTTGTGTAAAAGGGTGACACATAAAAAAGATACGTGAATAAATTCTATTCAGCTGCGTTTGAGACGTGTGAGTTTGTCCCTTGTCCCCTTTGTCGTCCGTCGTCTCCGGTTAGAACCAGATATTTATTTCTCACGTTGGAATGGCCTTACCTCTCTTGACATTATAACAGAAAATAAAACCTTATTTAATCACCAACCTTTCGTGTTTTCGGATAAATCCTATAAAATTCGAAGAACACTTGCCGGCACAATTCGCATCAATACATATTAATGCAAAAAAAAACTCAAAATTTCTATGTCACAATGGCAAAAAAAAAAAAAAAACATGGTATTTTACCAATAAGTTTGGGTCAGTGTCCCTGTTTATAAGCTTTTTTTTCCAGTTTCCTTTCAAGTCTCAGATTGTTGACAAAGGGGTTCACCATATGTCGCTGAAAATAATCCCTGGAGAAGGGGAACAAGAACAAATAATTGCATTATAATCACCCATATATCTCGTCAAGTTCTGTTCAGGACCACCGGTTATTGCAATTTTGGGACATGACAAATACTGTTCTAGTTTTCAGCTTGGACTTCTTAGAGGAAGGTGGGGTTGTGTTTTTATAACAGTGAAAGGTCTAACCATAAGAGTAAGTGGGTCAGCCCCGCGCACCAGCGAGTTGGAGCGGCGGAATGGGATGGGAAGAAAGCGCTGAATACCAGAAAGAATAAATCTTAAAAGACGGACACAACAGCACATTTTTCGACCTGTTGTTTCTGTTCAGTCTAGGGAAACGAGTTTTTCCCTGGGCTTGCGTTAAGGGTTTCAGATATGTTAATTTTTCGGCGTTTATTAAAGCAACACTTGTTTGCAAGTTTTGGTGTGGGACAGTTAGTATTACCAATGGCAAGGGTGCGTGCGAATGTCCAATCCAGCTGAAGAAATATCACACGATACGGGTGAGTTGGGGCAGGTTGTAGTCGGATAATAATTGTTTTCGTTCTTTTTTTTTAAATTGAATTGTGAAGAAAAAAATAATTTTTCACGGCAAAAACAAACTCCGAATTTCAGAGAAGGGAATCAACTTGACAGCGCGAAAAACAAACGAGGACGAAGAAGGAAGACACGGGACGAGCGCTGATGTGTTCTAACGACATCAGCGCTCGTCCCGTGTCCTTCCTTCGTCCTCGTTTGTTTTTCGCGCTATGTCCCAAGATGAATTCCCACCAACCGCCTAACTATCCATTCTTCTAAGGGAATCCAACCTAAATAAACTTCAGTAAACTCCAAATTTCTGGCAAAAAATAAAAATAAAAATAAACTCCTAAATACATTCTTTTTTTTAATTTCACGAGAGATAAACTCCGAAAACAAGGGAACCCTAGACATCCCCTAAGCTTACTTCCATTACCAACCTACTTCTCCAAGCAGCAGACTATGACGTGCTGCTTGAGAAGAAGTTCACTATCCTCTCTAGGGACCACTGTAGTGGAGCAAAACTATCGATAGCACTACCGATACTATCGATAGTGAAATCCAAGTCTAACTATCGATTGTGAAAAAACTATCAATCGTACAATCGATAGTCGACTATCCTAAAGCTATAAATAGTACTATCCATTGCCGACTATCGTAAAACTATCGATAGTATACTATCGATGGTTTACTATCATAACACTATTGATAGCCGTCTAGCTTAAAGTTATCAATACTATCGCATAATCTGGCGAAGTACCTCAAGAGTCCATTTAGAAAATGGGAATCTAAAAGAAAAACGCAACTACATTTAGGAACTTCCGGATAACTATTGAGGGACGATCTAAAGCCAGGGGTGGCCAGGCTGAACCGGCCTAAGAGCCGCAAACAAAACCACGAATCTTCCACGAGCCGCGGGGGAGGGGGGGGGGCAAACTTTTGTCCAGAGCAATAAACGAAACTCGAACTACTTTCAATCTATCCGAGTCAAGAGCAGTCCAACTGTACGTAAGGTAGCAGTAGGACAAGACTACCACACCGTAACCTTTGTTTCGATTTAAAACGAGTCCCATTTCTCTTTTAGGGAAGTGCTCCTGTGACCGGGAGGGAGGCGGGGGAGTGTGTGTGTGTGTGTGTGGGGGGGGGGGGGGAGGGGGAGAGCCGCGAGCCGCACTTTAACACGGGAAGAGCCGCAGCTTGGCCACCCTGATCTAAACCTACTGGAAAACTATCAGAAAACGGTAGAAATTCTTTCTAGAAACTATTCGCAGGTTTCACGACCTATAGGGGGCGCACTGGTGCCAACAAAATTTACTGTTGTCTGGATGATCGTCGCAGACACCATGGAAGGCGTGGGTCTGCGACGCGTAAGTAATTCTAGTTATGTGAACTCGGAGCGATATTAGGATCTCACTTCGTACTTCCACGTCAGAAAGGTGTAAGCGTGCATTTTCATTGTGAGGCTCATCTCACACCGCGGTACCACCATGGCTGAAAGTTGCGAATCGAGTTGCGAATCGACAATCAACTATCGATAAACTATCCGCTGTATACTATCGAAAAACTGTGGAAAAAAAAAGATGTCAATAGTGAAACATTTACAGTTTTTTTTATTCGTTGTCGTAGTTTTTCTGCCTTTTTTAGTTTGTTTTTGGGGAGTTTGTGCTTTGTTTTTTATAGGCAGAATTCAATCAGAGATATGAAAATACCTTTGTCTCACGTGATAAGTACACTACGCATCACATCATATGAGGTCACGAGTCATGATTTACTCCAATGAAAAGATAAGTGTGGTGTTTCTTTGGATCAAACAGGTTCCGAGAAAGAAAGGATTCCAAATTTACGAGGGAAAGAAAGGGGGAAGGGGGCTTTTTTATTTTTTTTTACTGAATTAATCTTTTATTGCTAGAAATATCGTTACGTGGATCACAGCAAAAAATAAATTTTATCTTTTATTTTTGATCTACTTAACGTTTATGCTCCCAAATTTATATGTAATTGAAGAATGGAATAAAAATAAACGCATTCGTAACGACCTGTTGGCCTAGAATTAGATTTTTTTATGGTTATGCTCATTTTGAAGTACCGACAGTCAAATTCCTATTAAATCATATTGACTAAACATTATTTTTTTAATCCATTACGTGACGAGTCCTATATATTGAAGTTGTATTTTGTACCAGACGGCAAATCATTTACCTGGAAGCGTTATCAGAATCTACCAAAATAGGACCGAACAAAAAGTGACAACATCGGGGAGAGCAAGCCTAACTGTTTTTAGCTTTGAATGGCTGTGAGCAGAGAAATATAATACTGTAAACGACTGATTTTTCGAGGGCTCAATATTTCACGATTTAGGTTAAAGCTGAAATTTTTGAATATTTCGCGGGTTCTAATTTTCGCGACGCGGTGGGATCTCAATATAGATATCAATATGTTTACATTTTACAGGAATTATCTCGGGACCTATTTTTCGCGAATTGTAGGCGAATCGCAAAATTCGCGAAAATTAAGTGAGTGTCCATATTTACCTGACAATATTCAAGACTAAGAAAAGTAATGTGTGCAATTTGAATAATAATATAAATCAAAGCGTGAAGCAATTATATATACATATATATATATCTACACACTCACGCCTGACCTCACCTATACATATATATATATATATATAGATATAGATATAGGCCGGACTCCAGCCGAAACGTCGAAGAATAAATCGTCCGTTGTTGCTGTTTTCACCGAAGGTTTTTTCTTCCCAGTTATATACCCGCGCTCTCTGCCTCCGCCGCCACCATGCCCGTTGTATATATTATATATATATATATATATATATATATATCGAAAGTAATCGATGGTCAAGCGGGAGCCAGCTTTCTATAGTACTATGCATAGTTTTGGACACTACCCTTTGTTCTGAGAGTGTAGAGAATCCTAAAACGAAAGTTCCTACAAAATAAAATAGAAACGCCCAACGTGGGGCTCGAACCCACGACCCCGAGATTAAGAGTCTCGGTGCTCTACCGACTGAGCTAGCCGGGCGACGTCTGCGAAAGATGACAGCGGGCTGATGATGCAAAACTACCGAAAAATTTACTATCCATAGCAGTGCTTCAAAGTGGTCCGTGGACCCTTGGGTTCGCGAAGGCATCCAGGTCCGTGAAGCTCTGCCTTATCAGGCAAGCCCGGCAATTAAGGTTGTATTTTTTTTTCATATTGACATGATACGATCCAATTTTCGGGTGAGTTTTCTCGTGTGTATGCCAATCAGAGAAGTCTACTTTACACTAGTCCTTAGGTTTATTCGCTCTATTGACTCATTATTGTAATTAATCTTAACCTTTTCCCTTCCCCTCACCACAAACTGGGTCCTCCACCATATATGTCGATCCACAAGAAGTCCGCGAAACATCAATGGTTGAGAATCACTGATCCATAGGATCGAACAAACTATCGATCCTATCGTTTCCAAACTATCGATCCCATCGATAGTGCATTTTTCGATAGTTTTGCATTACCAAACTATCGATCCTATGGATAGTAAATTTTTCGATAGTTTTGCATTACCAGACCGCTGCCATCTCTCCCAGACGTCGCCCGGCTAGCTCAGTCGGTAGAGCACGAGACTCTTAATCTCGGGGTCGTGGGTTCGAGCCCCACGTTGGGCGTTCTCGTTTTATTTTGTGTGAATATTCTTTTTAGAATTTTCTACACTCTCAGAAAAAAGAAAAAGAGTATATTCCTACACCTCTTGTACCATTTACGACACCGAAAATCACAGTTGGACGTACAGGGCACTCACGTCGAACCGACGGTACTAACTTTCACGGGCGACTTGATAGCCGAGTAATTGCATTATAATCATAATATTACTTATTAAAATAGGTGATGTACGTGTTACTGATAAGATAATCGGAATTTTGTTGGCTCCGCTGCGAAACCTCAGTGTTTTTTTTTTGTTTTTGTTTTTCTGTAGGCTTTGATACGTACTTTAGTTGTTTAATAAGTTATATCGCACCATTCTCAAGCCCCTCGTAAAGGTTGGCGCTGTCTGCTCGACGTCAGTGCTCTGTACGGCGAATCGAAATTTTAGGGTGCATTATATAGAACAAACGGTTGCAAGACCACACTTTTTTTACAGTGTAGTTTACTTTTATTATCGACCTTTTTTGTCAAGTGTGAGATGTGTGCCGATCATCAAACCGCTGTCCTTTTTCAATGGCTTAAATTTTTCCGGCCTGTTTTCGATATAGATGAAGAGGTAAAAAGTCATGATGACGACCACCCGAATTCCTACTTATAACTTAGCAATGGTGACTGTGGTTAGCTGTAAATGTAAATCAACGTCTTCATCAGATAATTATTGAATGAGATGCACTCGCGCTGCAAGCATACAAACGAGAATAAATACAACGGCCGGGAGATTGCGATCCGATTGGCAGTAATGGCAACAAGAAGCTTGCGTAGTATTACAGTCCTACCCATTTTAATATGACAAAACGTTGACGAAACACTAGTGAAAGAAGAGAAAAAGAATACACTACGCAGGTTTCTGTTCAAACGAAGAACGTTTACATGCCAGTTGCATTATCCACAGTAACGATAGGAAGAAGACAATCTAGAAATAAAGATAGAAAAGAAACACATACCACGTGGGTTTGTGACAAACAAAAATTACCTGAACGCTTCTGGCTGAGTGAGTACCAGAACTTACAGATGCCTTCGCCCTGTCTGGGGAACGCACAACTTGTATCGAATCTTGCGCCCCATTCCGAACTCACCAATGAGTTCAATGACCAGAAGAACATCATAACACCCTGGTGATAGCGGCCCGCGGAAGAATGGGCATAAGGATTCATGGAGTAAGGATAGGACCTAACGTTTTTACGCAGACAAAACAACAACAGACAAAAATATAATTCGCGTTCGTAGTAATAACTGAAACATTCTTGTTACAAAAACGAAAGAGATTGATTGAGATATTCCAGTCATTGGAAATATATGTATATATATATAAATTACGAATCGTACTCGGTATAGTATGCATCTCGGGTAACCGTTTCAACCAACGCAGCCGGAAAAAGAAACATTTTGTTACGCGGACAAGTTCATTTAGGCATATTATATGCAATAAAACTTTTGGCACTGGCGCTCACAGCCCAGTGCCGACTGCGACAAGGTGCCGAACGTTTCCTGGGTACGCGCCATGCCATTAATGAGCCGCCTTGAAAGGAGACAGAGGCGGCGCAGAGCTCTGACACGGCTCAACCGTTACGGTAAAACGTTAACGTCTCGTCCTCCCATCAAATGCAGCTTGGGTAAACGTGGTCATTTTTTTCCGGTTTACAAAATACTAGTCACGCAAGTAACGCACCTTCGGTATAACAGCAACACACAAATAATCACCATTGCCCTCTTTTTCTTTCATGAAGCTGCTTTTCAAGATTGGTCGGGCCCAGACATTGTAATTCTGAACTATTAGTAACGTCGTAAAAGACAGCGTTAGTGAAAATGATTAATTATACTTTCGTTGCGCGCTTATGTGATAAAGGTAAATAGTAAAACGAATAAAACATGAAACATAAAACGTGTGTTGTTTTGTCCGTTCCTTGATGTTTTATTCTTTCCAGCATTTAACTGATGAGATACTTCGATGTTTTTCATTCTTTTGCTCCAACGGTCAAGTTGGAAGTAAAATATCCGATGAACTGGATTAACGGCGGCCTTTAACTCACTATACTGTACGGAATACGATGTTTAAGGAGGGGTCGTTTATATTCGTTTTTAAGGCGTCAAACGTTTCGTGACGTCACGGCGTCAAGTACCGGTGTCACGTGACATGGGGTGTGCATCGCACGCAAGGGTGGACAAACCTCTCGAAGTAGGAGCTACCGCTGTAAAGCATGCCCGTGCTTTAAAAGTTGAAACGTCACGGTTGGCGTAGCAAGAAACCGTATTCGCGTAGTCGGAACGGAACAAGGCTGAAAACCGGCAAACCAGCGCGTTGGCAGCTCGAACCGTACGCGGCTCGAGAGAGAGAGAGCAAGAAAACGGCAGGTTACAAGCCAAAAGGCGCGCGACCCCAGGAAGTGGTTAAGCGATGCTAATGACACCCGGCGCCCAGACAGGTGTTGGCGTGGGACCCAAGCGGGAGGGCAGAGCGCGTTCTTGCACCGCAGGAAACGACGCCAGACGTCTTCAAGCGTGACTGGGAATTTTCGCAGCGGAGGGCGTGACCTTGGAGCCGCGCCTCGTCGTGCTGTGGCATCGTCATCATAAAAAAGGGCGAAAAGAAAGTTCACGAACAGTCGTCTTCGCTTACAGTCAATACGGTCGTGAGTTATAATCAACATCTGCTTCCAGCTAAACATTCATTGAATTATCTTCACTCCTCACTCTTATAGCACGGAAGGAACAGTATAAACATTTATGGCAGCCATGTCTTTTTCTTTAAAAAATAATTATATATACAGATAGTATGAAGCAACCGCTGAGTCGAATCATTAATAGAGCATTTTAGTACATCATTCCGATAAATCCGATAACGATGCACGATAACGATACGATGCATGCACAAAGGAGTCGGCGTAGTATCGTGTGTCGTTATCGGAGTCATCGGAACGTTTTCAGGTACCGTTACTGGAGCGCCAAAACGACTCGCTAAAATTCTATAATAGGAAGTTTTAGTAGACCGTTTCCGCAGCCCGCTAAGCACCCGCGTAGCACTCCGTAATCCGCCACAAGACCTTGAAGTATGCAGCAGACCAGACAAGGCTGGCGGCGCGCATGCGCAGCTGCGGCGTTTTCTTTACGGATACCGTAGCGGAGGAGAAAAACGATCTGCTACAACTCCCTAATAATGCCTTGACGGTTGTATGCACTGAAATCCTTCAACCTCTCGTAATAACGGAAGACTATATCATTGTCTTAAATCGACGAACCTTCAACCTTTCATATTATTGAAAGACTGTCAATAGGCAAATTTATTAGATCGTTCCGATAACTATGACAACGATACCCGAAAGCTCGCCGACGCCGTTGCACGTGCATCTCAATATTATCGGGTATCGCTATCGGAGGTATCGAAACGATATACTAAAACTTTCAATTGCATTACTGTCCCGATGAAATACAAAACACAAATATGATAGATTGTAACCGCCAGGTCAAAATTTTATACGTGATAGTTTAAAAGGAGGTACGCACTGTACATTACAATCAAAACCCACTTCGCTTTGTATGCTACATTGATGCCAAAATTGAGAATTTCGACAATCGACTCATCTCCTAAAGTTAATTAAATAGTAAAGCAAGAGCGTTCCTCTAAAACAACAGAGACAACCTCAATGACGTCGTTACACTCTCCTTTATTGACAGCAATAATGTTTCGGTGCTTTTTTCAGCGATGGAATGTGCCGATGAAACCTAATTAAATTAGAAACTTGTTACGGAACCCTTTCACCTTCGTGAATCATGCACACTCGATAATATAGACATTTAGCAAACCGCTACCTTGTTTGCGTATCGTACTACTGGAGCCTTTGAAGCATGATATCAAGCGCGCGCCACGCGGTCACGGTGTCCCTCCAGTAGTGCTCAAGTAATGCTGGTATGCGGAACACGGTAATGGTTTGCTAAACTTCTCTATTTATGATCTCTTAGAATCCCAATGTCTCGTTTCAATTGAACTGTAAAACACCCTCCACACTTATCTGCGCAGTATATTGTATCCCAACACCCACAGCTTTTTTTTTTTTTTTGCTTTTAGTGCAAACCTCCGATAAATCGTCTAATTTCGGGGTGATTTCGCTAAAATTATGTCAAGGTCATCCTTTGGGCACCAAATATATCTTAGCCGCGGGAGAAACATTTAGAGTAATACTGGCGCGAATATTTCGTGCTGTACAAAGCTATGACATTAAACGAGTTTTACATTACACGGATATCTACGGGGTGCCCTCTCTAAAACGCGGCGATGGAGGAATGTGCGGGCCAACTGCTTTGCATAACTCAGAGTCGGTGACGGAGGGGCTAATATGGCGGCGTGCAGCGGCATTAAACGGTACTTCCTCGCACGTGACCTCCGCCGAGTGTCGCGCCTCGTGTAGGAAGTGTGTTCAGAGTGCGAGACGGTAAAGGAATGTTCCTAGTTTGCGTAAACGTTACACGAAACCGTTTGAGTGTGTTTTCTGGTGCTACTTTGATGCAATTATGTTTACTCATACTTCGAGCTTTCCGCCATGTTTAATAATACAAAAAAAGCATTCGGTTAATTTCAGCTTTGCTTTAGTGAAGCGTCCATGCGGTACTTCTGTTTTATAATAAACACTGTGATAAAATATTGTCGGGTGCCTTGACAGTTTTGATATCCAGGTGGCCTGCTGCGCTTAATTAAAAAAAATGTTTTTTTTATCTGCCACACAACGAGAGAAAACCGGTAAAGAAAAGGTCCGCAATTAACACGTAAGTTTGTAATTACTCTAAATAAATAAAAATAACTTGTTTTTATTATCAAAATCAAAAACTATAATTTTTTTAGTTTAATCTTTAATCTGGTAGATTGGTTGCCCGTAAAATGCTTTCTGCATTACAAGAAGAAAAAAAATTGACACTATTGCATGCGATGGCACTGAAAGATAAAATACGTTGGCATGTCTAGAGACCCAACGGTAAAATCTTCGCTTCTTCAGCGGTGTCCTTCCTTGCAATCAATAACACAACCTTACAGACCTCTCCGGAAAATCTCACAAGGCCTCATGGTCAATCGCAGATCGCACCGCGCTGCGCGAGTGCGATCCCTTATCACCGCAAGTTGGGAACACACAACAAAAACAAAAACAGAACATAACGAACACATGACAAACTTCGTACCCTGTTTCGTTTTTGTCCTGCTCTCTCCGCGCACTGAAATCGCAAAATATACACAAACATGAACCGCTCCTTCTATTTATGGGTACCCCTTCACGCTCCGTACATAGGATTTCCGTAGTGCGTTAAAGAGACGATGGGAGGCGCTGCGTATTTCCGGAATGGTCCATTGCCAAAGAAGTAGCATTATAAACAGCTAAATAAACTAGTCAAGTGTTAGGGGCGACAAATACAATAAGCGAATAAGAAAATATTTCTGCGCCAAGCTTTTCGACCAAGCATCACTGTGAAAAGCGAGTATTTATTAATATTTATTTATTTAAAAATACTATCAGTCCCTCATAGGACTATGAGAGGAGAGAGCAGTTTTTAGGAAATACCCGTTTACGCCATCAAGTAATACCCTACCCGTTTAGGCAGCCGCAGTACTTGATGGCGCATCTTAAAGTTTACATCGAAAAAAAAAACTTTTTTTGTAGCACAGATAGCAAAATACATTCATATTTCGTCACTTTATTGGTCACAACCCGCTGACATTTTTAATAGAAAAAGAAGAAATGGGAACGGGTTTGATTGCCTAAGACGCTACTTTAATCCAATGACATATTTGAGACACATCAAAGGTTTCATCAGTGTTTCAAGGCAGAACTCAGAGTCCATCCAAAGATGTCGACAGTCACTACCTACATTCTCAAAGTTCACGGCTCCCATAAGTCTCAGAATAAATCTGCATCTAATAATATAATTCGTTTTACTATTATCAAGTCAGTTCATTCATCTTCGAGATCACATCTCCGTCTCGAAAACCGTTCCGAGCAACAGAAACTCCCCAAAACTTAGAACCCGATGTTTGCGGAAACAGGTCGCACACAGATGCCAACTGCGGCAAAGAAGCACGGCGCGACCTGCGAAGCATCCATTTCTCTTGCTCAGCCCAAAACATCGGCACAATGCTTCGCCGTTCCACCGAGAACCGTTAGGTCGGTGAGGCGATGCACCCCGAGAAAAGCGTTCCTCCCGAAGCGACGCCATGGCCAACGGACCATTGTCCGTCTCCGTGCGACAGAAGCATGCCAGTAGGAGCACTGGGGCCCACCCACCCCCCGAGGGGGGGTCTGTGTTTAGTCTCGGCCCGGGACGACCCTCAAAAGGACGTCTGCTTTTCTTATTGTCGCCCTCCCTCCCTGACACCTCCTCTCCACACCGCCATTTTTCTTCTTCTGCGCAGCTTTTCGGAAGTTTGATGGAGGACCTGTCCTTGCCAAGAGCGGCCCAGAAGCAAGATGCAGACGCTCCAAAAGCAAAAACCGCCGAAAAGTCCCCCCCCCCCCCGAGTGGGGAGGACCCTCGGGGGCTTCCTCCTCCTCACGACCCAGAGAACGTCCTTCCCTTCCCCCAAAATCGGCGAGGAGGAAGGCAGGGCTCCACAAGCTACCTGTTACCCCCCGGAAGGTCAATGGCCCTTTGACGTAACAGCCGGAGGAGAGGAGGGGGCCATCTTCCGTCCAGGACGCGAATCTGACCCCCAAGACGTTATGTAAGTGGAGAGGAGGAAAGCTCCCCATCATCCGCCATTGGAAGCAGACTTGTCTTCCGGGTTTGTGGCCGGGCCCGTCTGGCGTTGAAGCTTGCATTTCGGGACGCTTGACTTTTTTAAGCCCTGCCGTCACCGACAGGGCCAGTCTGTGATTGCCCAGGAGTGTGGCAGTCCCACCGCCCCAGCTCGTGCCGTTGCTACGGTACCTTTGCTCCGCGGGCATCCCGGCAGCCCGCTGCCGCAGGTCTTCAGCTGCAAGGTGCGTATACCGGACCGTTAGGTCTCTTGCTCTTACAGCGCACACGGCGCGCCGTGTGTGTGCGGATGGCGAGGGACCATGCCTGCTTTTCGGAGCGTAATGAACTTGACACTGAGCGCGCGTGACCCACATCCTAAGTCCGGTTTCGGCGCGAGGCAGGGAAGTTTGACCGAGGGCAAGGCAGCTTTGGTAACAGGTACGGGCTGGCAGACAACGCATCTTGAGGTCCAGTTCTTCTCGCCCTCCCTCGGTCGCTGTGAGGGTTCGCCGGATTCGACCTTGAGCGAGACAGTCGCCGCATCGCGCCGAAAGCTACCGGTAGGTTTCATCTGCGTGCTTCCCGTGCACCGTTGCGTGGCAACTTTTTGTTTGACCCCCGGTTGCGACACCCTGTGGTCAACTACGGACGTCGAGACGTGACGCCGACGGATTATGTTTTAGTAGCTGGTGGTTATCGTGGTACGATTAGGTTTCAGCTCAAGATTTTAAAAGTATTTCAGTACAGAATAGTTCACCTCAGAAATTGTCACTCGTTGTATTTCTTGGAACAGATAATTTTCATCTAAAAAGCTAGAGTTTGGTTATCTTTGAAGTATTCGTTGGTCCCCATTGCAGCATGAGAGCAGATCCAGAGAACAAAGGTTGGTTCAGACAGCACCGTTTTCTTACGTTACGCATAAGTCAGCGAAACATTCGTGTCCCGGTCACTTGTGACGTAGCAGACGTAAGCTTTCGCAAGGTAACGTAAGAAAATAAGGCTGTGTGAACCGTCTTTAAGCCTTCTGATCTTCTGCGTCTTCAATTCTTCATCAGAGAGTTTGTTTCCGCCTTTTGACTCCACTGCAATTGACGATAATCCCGTCATATGCCTGAATTCGACCCATAGGCTCTAAAACCTGATACATCTGTATGCGATGGTGTTACGAAATACGAAGGACGTCTTCATTACCAAGAGAGGTACCAAACTCGTCACTCATAAATTTCAGAAAACAAAGCATGCAGCCTCGTCATGGCATGATTCTGTTCGCCATACTGGCCGCGCTGCTTGGAGCAGCGTACGGCCAGGGAATCTTCGGTGGCCAGTTGCCTCCGAGCCGACCTGGAAGACCTCAGAGCATCAGTAAGGAACCTTCGTGGGGCACTTTTGAGCATCTCACGTACGGGTCAGTAACGCTGATCCCGTTATGTTTTGCGAACCAGCTGGGATCATCAACCTCCTGCGTTACCAGAACCAGCCATGCGAAGGCAGAAACAACCAGAACGGAACCTGCGTCAGTGAACAGGACTGCATCGACAGAAAAGGAACGGAAGTTAACCGGTGTGCCAACGGCTTCGGCGTCTGCTGCTACGGTAAGCCAAATATTACTGCACGGTAGCTTTTTTTACGCTAACAAGGGGCTTAGTGGGGTCTCGGAGGGAAGCTTTTCTTGAAACTATCTTATTCTGACAAGGTCGATGTTAATCGTATGCTAAGAATGCATACCACTATAAAAGATTAAGGGCGTGTTTGATATTAGAGGAACTGCGATACTGTATATACATACATATAATGGAGAGTCCAATAAAGCTCGTCGTGTACATGCCTGTTTACATCGTCATATCGGTGTTATATTTACAGTATTTACGTTATTAACTGATTTGTTTATGTGACAGATAGCCGCTTCAATATCAGTAATAACCAAAAGAAGGTTCCTGCTGAAGTAAACTGTCCTTTGCAATGCGTGAAATCAGGGACCATTTTCAAGTAGACTTAGAAACTGCATTCACAGTATACGTTGATCCGCTCCGCTAGAGGACTGTTCACATGTTCCTCCCACGACGTGTGCCACCGAGAACCACAGACCATTATGTGGTACACATCCTCATTGCAATGTTCATATCAGAAAGCTTTTCATAACTCTCAGAAACAAAATTTAATACGAAGACACCCGATTACCTCTATGAATCTTTTTGCGATTGTCTTGGTGCCTCGTTTACTCTTTCTTTATTATTCCCGTGTATTCTGATGTTATTAGTTCTTAACAGCAAACGTGTAATCCTTATCCTCACATGACTACAGGGACTCCGGAACCGGGGGGCAGGGGGGGCGCTCGCCCCCCCCCTAACATTTTTGCACAGGAGGCGGGGCCCCCCACTTTTCGTGGGGGGGCCCTGCCTCCTGTGCAGTACTTGCCCCCCCCCCCACTCCCAAAATAGTTCCGGAGTCCCTGCATGACTATATATATTTCTATATTCTCCAAAGTCGCGAGTTCATTCGAAACGCTTCGCAGTGAGCTTCACGTGCGGCAAGTCGACGAGCGACAACGAGACGGAGTTCGTGAACCCCAACTACCCGAACGGCGAGAACGGGACGGACACGTGCCAGGTGACCATCGAGAAGCAGAACAACGTGTGCCAGCTGCGCCTCGACTTCCTCGAGTTCAGCCTGGCCCAGCCCGACGAGAACGGACAGTGCATCACCGACTCGTTCATGGTGCGGACGACCGTCGGGGAGCGCCTGCCCATTCTTTGCGGAGAGAACGCGGGACTGCACTGTGAGCACTCCGATACGCCTATATACTCTTCGCGTAGATGCTGCCGTGATGGATTACGCGAGGCAGGCTGAATGTGGAACGACGCGCGAGATCTTTCCTTAATGTCCAGATGATGATGGGCGCGCTTTGAGAACTTTGCTCTTCCCGGATTTCCGTTGACAAGCTCAATAGACCGGTCGCACTAAGCGTTCAACGTAAGCGTGACGCCACCATAACTGTAGTCCTCAGGAGGCAGGTGCCAGAACACGATACAGCTTGTATTGTCTCGTGCTCCGCTCGCGCAGACCTTCAGCTCGGCTGTTGCGTGTGCAGAAAGGCTACAGTTCCAAATATGCATGCCCTCATTGGTGATGTAACGAAACTGGCTGGCGAGATTTGTCCATATGAAAGAGGCATCAATTAAAATATGATCCGCCACTTCTTCGTGGAGCCTTATCTTAGCTGGTCAACAAGTGACAGAAAATTCAGTTATGATAATAAGCTTACGTTCGTTTACTTCCTAAGATCGCAGGAAAACCGTACAGCTCTTTCGACAGCGTAAAATCAGCAGGAGCTACATACATTTTTATAAAGGTCTAATATACCGCGAAGCATTCATGCCGATCTTACGGTGGTCAAGAAAAATTATGAAATATCTCAAATGTCTAAACCAGGAATGTGTGCCTTGTTTTTACAGTGTACGTGGACATGGGACGAAGTTCTGGGAATCCTGTGGTGCTAAGTGTGGTCAGCAACGGGGACAAGATGACACGGAGATGGCGAATAAAGATCAGCATGGTCCAGTGCAATAGTCTCGATATAGGTCAGTCCACGCGGAAAAACAGTGTCTTCCACAGTATTTTTGTATGGTAGAGTGTCTTCGGCAGTAGTGACTTCTACAGCAGCACAACAATGTTGTTAGCGCTCCGAGGGATAAACCGCTTAGTACACTGAGTAATGCTTTAAGTAAGCCCCGAAACGTTTGCGTTTTAGAGTACAATCGCCTGTTCTTATTCTCAAACCCGGATAATAGTTAACAATGAAAATTTCCATGGACTCCGCATACAAGCTCTCAAGATCACTAAACGATGGCGCTATTTCAAGAGTAATTCTCATACACAGGGTATCCAACAACGCTCTCTTTAATCAGCCCGGAAAAGTCGGATAAAGTCCAGAAACACCGGTGAATTGCTCCGTTGATAGACAATCACGCAAAGTAATGCTTCTTGGTTCCGATACAGGAAAACATGTCAAGGAATACCTTATGGTGCTTATAGTGGTTTTCTATCTTCTGCGTGTTATTCGGCTCCACCGAGTGGCTATTGGAAAGAAGCTAACTATATATAATTTTTCTCAGAAACATATCATAACTTATATAAGCTGTATATAAGTTCATACGTAATATGATGTACTCTCATACATGTGTTAGGCACATTCTTATGTTGTTGTTTCTTTTCACAAGGAGCCTCGAATTTCTTCTTCGAGTGATGCTAATTTAGAAAGTGTTCAGCACTGCTTTTGACGGCTTTGCAGTGCTGTTAGTACCACGTGGAATTACCTATTGTCACATTTTTTTATTGAGTCTTTCAAAACGTTATTTATCTGTATTGATGAATAGGTAAAGTAAGCTAGACATATCGCCGGAAACCTTTCTTTTCAGTTAACAAGCCAAATGAGCTTTGTTCTATAATATACACCATCGCTCCTGATTCTCGCGCCCTCTGCAGCGCCTGCCGGCTGCCTACTGTACTACCGAAGCCCCAGCGCCATCGTGCGGAGCTTCAACTACGGCCCGATGGTGGACCACCGGGTGCGCTACCTGAGCAATCTGCGCTACTCCATCTGCATCCGGATGGAGGAGAACTTCTGCTCCATCAAGTGGGAGACGGAGTCCAATTCGTCCTTCTCGTGGGGCAAGCCGATCGACCGCGGCGCCAACGGCACCACCTGCAACATGGACGACTTTGTTGGTATTGATCAAGGCTCGATGCTTGGACTCGGTCACGGACAGGATCGGTTCTGCGGGACCAGCCTTGGCGACGAGAACGTCATCATCTGTAAGCATCCCGAGTCCCCAAAAGCGCCGCTGCTCTCTGTGTCAACGGCCCTTTCTGAAGCACAAAACTGACGACCTTGCTAGCTCCGCATATACCACCAGTCCCGTGTGCACTCTATTATGAGCTAGCTACTACAGGTTCAGATATTATGAGCAAGCTACTACAGGTCCAAATATATTTTTTTAAATTCTTGTTTCGAATCTATTTTTAATGTTGCTACCCTCATCCTAACAAAGAATGAAGCATTATGCTCTGCAGCTGCGTACCTTATCAGAACGTTACTATCTGTTATCTACTTCCATGCGTCAGTTTTCGTGAAAAACAGAGTATTATGATGCGTTTTACTTACACTAGACATTTGTGAGATGAGGTATGACGCTCACACTAGCCTCATAATCACATAATACGAGTTAGTGAAAAAAAATTCTGCAATACATACTACCTGTTTAGATCTTCCACTAGCCAGGTCCTCGTTATTTACGAAAAATCTGTCTTTATGCTTATCCAGTCACATCTTCATCGTAATCGAATCGTTCCTTTACCTGCACTAAATATGTACTTAGAAAATACCCCCCCCCAAAAAAAAAAAAACAGAAAAAAAAAACGCATTAAGCAGTCATTTTATATTTCAGTGATGTGGTAGTGAGGTCACTCGTATCGGATTAAAAACAACAAAAAGACATTAGCTCCTGTATTATATACCACGCCCTTCTATTAACGACAGTGGTCATATATTTTCTCACAGGCAGAGGAGTATGATCTGATGATAGAGTGCCAATCTAGAAAAAAAAACACCACCAAAGTAATGTTAACGGAAACGTCCTTTCTGTAACAATGCCTTTGTTGGACTTAAAAACAACTACTCCCGTCCTTCATGTCGTAAAAAGGAGGAAATCATTCGCACTGCCTTTGCCAAGTGAAAGTTGTAAAATCAGTTTGAAAGCATGCCTCTACGACATGCGGAATACGTTGTGAGTACTCTCACGTCCATGAAGTAGGCCCTTTTCAACACTCCATCAAGCAACATTGGCAGTCATCCTGGTCATATCTCACACCGCTTGGTGATAGTTACGAAATTTCAGAGGGGTAGGCCAATTGACGAAGGAAAGAAATAATACTTTTGGTTCTTAATTTCTAGGCTAGGTGGCGTAAGCTACCGCCCGTTATAAAGGGTACAGCCATTAGCATCCACCCATGGGCACGAACGTTGACGCAACCAAACCATGCCGATCTCGGATGATTGACGCGCACTTTTGAAAAGGGCGTATTGCAGCAGCGGCCACCAACGGTCGAGAGAAGAACATACGTCCTCTCTTCCTCGCAGCCAACAGCAAGCCATTCACGTTGAAGGTCAAGAGCAACCATGCCTCGAGCGACAACGCCATGAACGGCCAGTACGGCTTCTCGCTGCGGTACACCCAACTACCGTGTGTCGTCTAGCACGGAGCACGCGCACAAACCCCTCGAGTCATCTATCTTCCCTGCCACGGAGACAGGTCAGTCACCAGGCGCGTCACGTGTGCCAAGGGCGCGCCTCTTTTCCTGGTAAAGTGTCACTTCGTTCACTGCCCGCGGGCCAAAACTCGTGAACGGAGTCTGCCGAAACGCATTCCTTGGCATCGGTGTCTGGCATTCGCTTCTGCAACGGCATCGCTGCTTCGTTTTAACGGGGTCCGCCTTAAACCTTACGGGCAGTCCCGGCCACTATACGGTACCGGAAGCGTGCCACGTGACCTTGCTTGTCGCCCATCGCACCGTGAAGTCACCAGGGTCGCGTGACACGATAACCACACTTTATTGGCTTAGATGACTCGTAGCATTCACTGCGGTCCATTATGATGTAGTTGGCGCGTGAGGGTTCTGCAGCTAAAAATACGACGGCGTCGAGGGTGCGACATTACATCGTTGACTGAGCGTCGGGGCGTCTCCCTGCGAGCAATTTGAAGACGTTACAAACCTCCACCCATCCTGTCTTGCTCTCTTCGTCATCATTGCTTAAGTTGAAGGACGAGACAGATGCGTTTTATTACGTGATACTTTGGCCGGCGTCTAGAAATATTTTGCAACGGAAGAGCGATGCCTTCCAGGACCATTGATATGCGGCTGGGTACTGGCGGATTCCGCGAAACGGCGCAGTGATGGCTCAAGCGATCGTGGCGCTCGAGGATAACGTAGGATCTCGGTGGGAGATATTATGACATTGGTCGTCCAGTGTCGTTTTCGTGTGAAGTTGCTTTTGCTTTGCCACTTGTTTTGTACTGAAGATGAATCCGGTCTATTTTAGGGCAAATTGCGAAGGACAGGAAAGATACAGGTCTCAACGCGTTCTTTTTCTTCACTTCGGTGTGGCCAGGACTGACGTGGAGAGGAGAGTCAGCAATGAAAGCACCAGTCATAGCTCACGGAAATGGATAATAGAGCAGCTTTACCCAGCTCTATGCAGTTATGAGCAGCTCCATGTTACCTTCACTAGTTTGAATGTTAGTCTGAGACGTGATGTCAAATTCTTACGCGGCGGTACCGATGCGCTGCCATGCACATCTAGGGGTTACCTATTTGAACTGCATGAAACTATCTTTTTATCGAACATGTATATAACTGTAGCGTGTAACTGTATAACATATCGCAAATGTGTATAACTGCAGTTTAATCTTATCCTGAAGACAATCAAATTCAGGGTACGAATAGCAAGAAGCCTCTTGATTACAATAGTTTGTTTAACAAGATTTTTTTTTTATAGTGCACCGCAAAAATCTATTTTCTTAGAGGGTGAAGAGTGTGGACGTTGGCATGCTCTAGATCCAAATAAAATTGATGCGAGATGTTGGATTGATGAATGAAGTGCCGTTAACTGAATTCTTCGTACGTCACGGCAGGCACGTAGCCAGGATTTTGTTCCTGGGAGGGGGGGGGGCGGGCCCCATGCCCCCCCCCCTGGATACGTGCCTGCGTCACGGGTATCTATAGTTGGTGATGGATTAAGAAACGCAGGAAGGGGCTCATGTGGAGCGCAAGCTCGTCTGTCTCTTGAGAAGGGGTTCCGGTGACGTCAGACCGACGCCGAGCTCTGATTGGCTCCGATTAGAAGGATAGTGGGTAGCCTCGAGACAGCTAGCATGCATTGGCGTCTACCCACTATCTTTCCATCAGAGCCAATCAGAACTCGGCGTCGGTCTGACGTCACTGCAACCCCCGCACTAGAAGCAGACGAACTTACGCTCCGCATTATGTTGACACCCCTTGCTTTATGATGGGCTCTTCGGCGTTGTTATCGACCAATGAAGAAGTACCATGGGATGTTAAGTAGTCACGGACTATGAATGAGTTCGTGTTGCACACACGCAAGTCCCGTTTGGGCTTACATAACGTTGTGCGAGAACTCAAATTCACCGGGCACCGCATACTGTTCTCTTTCTCTCATTACAGAACCTTCTGCTACATTTTGTTTTATCCTACGCGAACACCCAACGGAATGGATGAATTGGCCCGGTGATCGGAGGATTCACGAGAAGCCGGCTGATCGCACCTCATGAATGCCAACGTCATCTTGTATACCACTATAGGTGTTGTTTTTAATCTTATTTATTATATCACTCATACCTCTCACCTACGCACAGTGTGTACAACCTGCAAACTCTACAAAACGTAATCCTCGAAAGCGATGCACTCTGTCCTCTTCTTTAGTAAATTATTATTATTATTATTATTTTTTTTACGAAGATGTGGGCATTGTTTGTGCAGTGCCCACATCTTCGTGGCGGTACTCTTTCACTAGTACTTCTTCCCACCAAATGAGCACCATAGCACATATGCCTTCTTTCCTCCTATATTTGAGCCATTCATCGTCACTCCACCTATTTAATTGCCCCCGCTATTTAAAAGGCCCGTTCATCGCCTCGCATACCAAATGCATAACTTTTGCTTAATCTTGAGTTAAACATGCCAAAAGTCCTTGACGTCGTGTCTGCGCGTGATTGTATACTCTGGCTTGCCTTATGCTAGTAATGATTTTTTTGTTTGTGTTACGCATGCGTTTTTTTTTTTAGTGAGTGACTATTACTACTAAAGTCCGGCATTGCGCTAAATACGCGAGCACTTGTCCATCGACAGACAATTTGAGTGACGTGCGACCCGACGTCAAAAAACGCACCGTTAACACCCAGCTGCCTTGTGCGATGAACAATCGTTGGCCCGATATGGACCTTGTTAACCACTTGTACTACTCAATAAAGTAAAACGCGACTTCTTTTGTTTTGTTTTTTAGTCTGGAGAAGATTCTAACGCGTAGGCGTTGCTCCGAGCGAAATATAGTGTCTTGTGTGCTTGCTTTCATTATTATTGCCTTCTGCATGCTTTCTGTTGCGGCGTGAATAAACTGAGCTTTTTGTTGTTGTTTTACTTTTGATTCTTTTTTCTTCTTCTGAAGAGTGTGTAATTAATGCTTGAATAAACATCTTGTTCCGTGAATGTCAACTGTCTTTGTTTCTTTTGTGTTTTGTTTTTGTTTTTTTCGTCAAAGAATGCGTCGAGAAAATTATTAATGTTGAAGTATAATTCTATAGTTATAGCTATCTTTCTGATCACTGATCACGAAGGGTTTTGAGAGGCACAATGGAAGTTAATGAGCGCATATTCATCGAACTATCTTATGTTTTAGACGAAGACCCAGTGAGATCGGGAGAATGGAGCCGAGTTCTTTTGGCCCACATAAATAAACTACGCATCGCTGAAAGCTGAAACTCAGTGAGAATGTGACACAAGCGGTGGTGATAAAATGCGGAATTTTTACCACCTGACTTTACTTGAATCAAAAGATACAAAAATAGAACAAAAATTCTCTATGAGTTCTCCCCCTAAGGCTAATATTCAACAATTTGAAATTGTGGGCGCGTTTAAAAATTATGTAAGTAGAAAAAAAAAAACTTGTCAACAAGAAAGAAAACAACACTGTATTTCTAACTGACAAGTCTTTTTTTTTCCTTCGCTTAATTAAATGCTGCATGCGCCCAGAATCTCAAATATCGGTATGATGCAAATTAGGCTTAGGTGGAAGTCAGCTCATAGAGATGTTTTTGTTTTTATTTTGTACCTTTTGATCCAGCTTGTGCTCAAATGTCTTTCGAATTTTATCACCACCACTAGCCTGACTCTTTCAGGGAGTTTCAGTATTCTACGTTGTGTAATTTATTTATGGGGGCCGCAACACCGGGTTTCCTTTTTACAGTTTGAGTTAGGACAAAGCACATCGGTTAGGCGTCTATGTCAGTGAAAGAGGTATTAAATGCCACAAAATAAAGAATGGCCGGGCGTCGCTTTTTTCCCCTTCTTTTCATTCTAGATTTGTTTAGTTCTACCCTCACGCCTAGTCGATTAGGGGGGGGGGGGGGTTTAAGATTAAGAGTAGCTTTAAGTTGTCAAGAGACACAAAATACACGGTCACAATAATTATACAACTCATTTCTATAATTATACCTGCAAATTTTCTCATACAATTCGCGCCAGTCGGTCAATCGGTCAGATAGACCTATTTGCCTAATTTGAATGAGCACGGACGTAACTTTTGAAGATTAATGTCATGGTTATAAATCCAGACTGATTATTCCTTGCCCCGTAAATTAATTAAATAAGCAACGACCGATCGCCTCAGTAGCACCACCTGCGACAGCGGAGTGGGAGGGCACAGCGGACAGGACGTGTTCTGCCGATGTTTCACACTGCCTGGGGATACTTACAAAAATGGAGAGTGTAAGCAAATTGGCCTAGAAGGGCGAGGGAGGTATAATACTTTTGGTTTCTAGGCTAAGTGGCGCAAGCTACCGCCTGTTAGAAACGGGACATCCATAGCATCCGTCCATCCATCCCTCTTCCATTGGCTGTGACTTCATATCCTGTATGTTCCTTTGGAACTCTCAGTGCTCTCAGGATAAGCTTCTACGCCGCCGTCAGCTGTTTCAGCGGTGCCTCCAAGGGGACGCACTGCCACTCAATGCCGTAACAGAATATAGACAGACAGCTTTCTATAGCCTAATCCTTTATTTATTTATTTTTTTCGTGATAGGCTTGCAGGGTAGAGTGGATGAAAAAAAGAAAAGAAAAAGATGCAGTACGCCGTCTTGGATGATCACGACTCTAATACACGACTTTGCCAATAGTACAAATATCGCCACACGCCTTTTCTACGATTATAAAAGACGATGTAATCTTAGCAGCGATATAGCAACGTAGAAATATGATTTCGTGATCAGATAGACGTTGCGAGCGTTCAGGATTGCTAACACTAATCACTTTTCTCCGGTGATGAAAACGCGTGAAAATTCGCATCCTTTATACGGTACGCGCCAGTAATACCTTGAACTTGAGCACACGCATGAAATGCGCCAAAGAAGAAATCCGGGCGATGTTCGAGGACACAAATGCTTAGAAAGCACCACTGTAGTCGAAGTAAACAAACACGACGGCACGGGCGTTTCTGCTGTCTTGAGAGTGCCGCCACGACATCGCCGCACGAGTGCGTTTCGGCTTGCTGTCAGATCAGAGGAAGGGACAGAAAACAAGAGAACAATACAACGGTCGTTTAACCGTCCTTTTGCCTCTCACCCTCACCAGCGTTCTGTCCAAGCTCTTTGTCATGGCAGACCATGGCCCCCGCCCTTCCCTTCTTGATCTTAGCTTCGACGGTGTTAGTGGACCGTAATTCAGAGTACATAGAGCGAAAGCTCGTGCTGTAGAATTCCAGGGATTCTTTTCCGGCTGGTTTTCAGAAGCAGTATTTAGGATGAACATGGTGATAAGCCTGAGACTGGGGTAGGAAAATGGAAAACCTGAAGGAAGACAGAAAAGGAACAGGCAACGCCTCAAACTCCGCTACGAAGTTTATTTTGTACACGCCTTATATACGCCGTTGGATAGTGACGGCGTTGGATATAAGGCGTGTGTAAAATAAGCTTTGGAGCTGCGTTTGAGACGTTGCCTGTCCTTCTTCTGTCTTCCTTCGCGCTTTTTTTAATTTTTATACCCCACTCTCAGATTTATCATCATGTTCAACTTACACCAGCTCGCCTCCACTCTGACTAATTTTTTTTAGGGTGATATATTTGTTTATTAGATACGCTAAAAAGACTGAAACAAAATATGTGCTTCACAAAAAAAAAAAAAAAATTCTTGACTCCCCGATTTAAAGGCACGTCGCACGTGGTGCCTGTAAATCTCTCTCGTTTTAAGACAAAGCTAAAGTCAAACAGAACAAAAACAACAGCAATCCCCACTGTACCCCAGTCACGGCCAGGGCAGGGGAGCAGCTGTGGCTTTCACCGTGGTAGGGCGAAACTAGCGACACGAGGCGCGTTGCGACAGAAAGGCGAACCGAAGTATGGCACCAGACAACGGCCGATCAAGAACACCTCATCTGGCAAAGCTCCCAAATACAAGATATCCGCAGGCGGCGTGTCCCACCAGACATCACTACATGTGCAGGCTGGATCCACCCGCCTGAGCCCTCGACCACCAACTAAAAATCTACGAAAGCGTCATAAATTTTGTCTACGAAGCAGGCCTCTTCCCTCATCTATAAATCTCACTTCCGCCACCCCTTCTTTAGGCATCTCCATCCAGATCGAGAAATCAGGACACCTCCCACCATAGTACAGCTTCGCTGGTCTTTCGTCTTCACCAGAGTGTAAAGGCTGAAAGTTTTCTCCCTCCGATAGTTTTTTCCCCCTTGCTTTGCGTCATTAACCTTTTTTTTTTTTTACTGCTTTCTTTTGAATTAGCTGAGCACCGAACGAAAGCATGTATATTCTGCGCCGAACAGCTATTTCGAAAAACGCACAACCCAGTGTACGAGTACGACGGGATGTTGAATTCAGAAGAAACAAACAAGGTTCATGCTCGACTTGTAGCAATTTGCAGTTTTATTTGTAGCCTCAAGAAAAGTATAGACATGTGGGCGTTCTGCCAAATACCTAGATTTTGTTTTAATACTCCTCCTAAGCATTTGTAGGAAGTTGATTCTTCAGACCTTCATAAATATAAGAACCATATACCTGCAAAGGCCTGCACGAAGCAATTTGACGTCTGATGGCAAATAAGCCATGTAGGAAGACAAGCACGCATCCATTTTACCGTTGACGTCTCGCTCCCCAAAGTATTTGAGTTTTAGTAGATAGTTTAATGACTTCGATTACAATACCCGATACTCCACCGACACCTATGCGCATTCATCGTATCGTCATTGGGCACCGTTATGGGACATATCGGAAGGATCACTAAAACCCTACGAAATCCGGATCGCATCAAACCCGTAATCCGTCCACTTTTTTTTTTTTAGCGATTATTTGCAGGTTAAGTCAGAAATATGTGCTTCAGGGAATTCGGCGTAAACCTTCAAAATATCGAGAGAATCACCTCTTGTCAACAAGAAATCCCGACGGAGTCTTCTGCGGTTCCGGGACTGTCAGGTTACAATGGAGGTTGCAGATTGCAATGGAGGACTCGTTGTCACGTTAAAACAGATTGCTAAAGTTGTCAGGTTACAATAGAGAACTCGCGATTCGTGCAAATGCAAACTTTCGATTGACCCGATAAACGCGAGAACGGGGCCAAGACTATTCCAAGTTTCGGTTCGCGCTTCCCTGACCTAGCCGGCGAGCCGCTACATCGGGGAGCTGTCTTTGTATGGAAGTGCGAAGGGATCGAATTGATTGCAAAACGTTTATTCGTCGAAAAGAGCTTGGTGCTAAGAGATCGCGTTAAGTGGTCGGGGAGTACATAGCCCCACTCCGCCGCCAGAACTTGAGTTCTGGGGTCAGAGCTGGCCAGCACACCGGTCTCCCACCGCCCGAAGAGAAGGGATTTGTAAGTAGGTCACCCGGGGTGGCTCTGTTTTGCAATCCCGTAGGATATGGTCGTAGTTGGCTCGTTGGCCGCAGTGTTTACAGTTTGAGTAGTATTGGTCACGATAAATGTGCGCGAAGAGTGAAGGAGTGCGTAACGATCGCGTCTGGAGACGACACCACGCAACCTACAGTTTTTTAGTCAGACTTTTGTGCGGAGGGGGAAAGTTCTCTCTAGTTTAAAATGATTGGTTAGATCATGATATGTGATCATGGAGTCCTTCGTGGGATTCAGGAAGCCAGACTCATCCACTGCCAGGTCGACGAAACCTCGGGCTTTATAGTGGGCTGTCTCGCGTCCCGGATTCCCTGAATGGGCCAGGGCTTATATTAAACGAGCGAAACGGCTAACAGTTCAAAGATTCGCGCCACTGTTACGCAATCCAGTTGGAAACCAGTCTTTGTGATTGGCTCGCACGCAAGAGAAACTTTGTTATGGTGACTGAAGACCGTTTCGATATTAGCGCAAACGAATGCAGCGGCGAATACGCGCATAGCGGTCTGGCACCTGGTGGAAAGAAAAACGACTCCACCCTGCCGTTTGGATGGACGCACGAAAAGAAGCCAGCTTAGCATTCGCCACGCTTTGGCCATCCCGGGAACTTCAGGAGATGCTTGGGCTACCCCTCCCCACCAACGTTGTTCCCGTTGTTCCCCAAAGTCACGGTCATGCCCTGTCACTTGTTAAAAACATCTGCCGCCACCTAGAACATTCAGTGTCTCTAACGCCACAGTCAGAAGATGCATCTGTGGCGACATCTGCTGAATGCACATCCCCAATATTATATCCAAAACGTTTGCCGGACAGGGAGCGCCATCTATACCCCTTAAGGTTAAGTAAAAGTGTTTTACTTATTCTATAACTCTCGAGGTGGCGGCACCTACCTGGCAAGCATTTTGAGTGCCTCAAGTACCCCGGTGCATAACATTTTATTAGTTGATTACTGTTACTTCGCCCTAATATCCCTATCTTATCAGTAGCCGCTCATGCCACAGCCAGCTCGCACTTCGGGGAAAGCTTCTTAGCTTGCCTCCCCACGCTCAAGGTTTCTGGTGCGGCTGAAAAATGGACAGCTCCAGCAATGCCGGTCGGAAACACGGTACGCTTTCACTGTTTGTGCCTCCGCTGCACGAAATGCCTCCGTAAACGCAACAAACCTGAGCTGGAGAGCGGTTCTTTTGAGACTGTCCCCGTGCTTTTCAATGTCTCGATGTCGGTTGCTCTCTTTCCAGACCCCGACATGTACCTCAGAGTTGAGGTGAACCTCCCGGCCGTCCGACAGAGAGCGTCTGTGTTGACAACACGCAGGGCGGTCAAGAAAGACTACCAGGTCTTGTGGATTCCTAATTTCCTATCAACCATGAAAAACTGGAAACTGCATTCTCTATTCGCTCAATAGATCGGCGTCCTGGTGTGCGGTGCTGTTTACCGCATACCTGTGTGTCTGTCAGGGGCGTGGCCGGGGGGGGGGGGGGGGGGGCTTATGGGCCATCACAGCCACCCCCCCCCCCCCCCCGAAAAATATTCCTGGCTACGCCACTGGTGTGTGTGTGTGTGTGTGTGTGTGTGTGTGTGTGTGTGTGTGTGCTGTGTCTGTGTGTTGTGTGCGTGTGCAGGCGTTGTAGATGGAAATGGGGGGGGGGAGGGATGAGGGCCAATTGTGTACGCGCACAGAGCGCATTTGTCACTGGCTCACGCATACCTGTCACTGCCAGTGACAGGATGTTTCGATGCCCTTGCTAGTCCCCTTTCAATATTGTGGGTATACATGTTTGATTGCTGATTGATTAGCTAGGCCAGATGGCTAATTTCTCACAAATGCTACACCATGTAGAAAAAGAAAATGTCGCCTATAACTCTGGCAGATAATCTCACGTGTCCCTTTTTCATATATTACTTTAGGGGTATGAAAGGTCAGTTGTGCAGGCACATGCATCAGCCGCCGCCCTCCATGCTTTTTTTTTTTTTCTATTAAGTTTAATGATGTATGAATTAATTAAACCACAAAAAATAAAAAAGCTAGCATTTCGTTATTTTTTGGCTTACCAGGGTTCCTTTCAGATGTTATCGGTTGATTTTCCTAATTGGAAATGTTTTACGCTCGTCGCCGGAAGGGTAGAACATCCAACGAGAGAAATTAGTTTTGTTCATTTCACTTCTTTGTCGTCGCAGTACAGCCTGTAGGACATGTGACACGGCCATTGACAAAATCGAGTAGGCTATGCAACTAGTTGCCCTCGGCTTTGCATTGTTGGGTGCGAATATGTGACCCATGATATTCTGCTGTTGACCAGTGATGAAAATGGGCTAGATGCCAATTTGCGCCGACCAAATGTTGGACATAATGAGCGCTTGTCCGTCGTACCTGTTTTCTTATTCTGTTTTCGACTTTTGTGCGTTTTTAAAATCGGGATAATGCTGTTCGTTTGAGGGATAAGATTGCTAGTCACATTTTCTGGAAAAGAAAAATCTATACATTTTCAGAAGGGTTGAAGGCTGCATTTGATTAAACTCTCAGGGAGTCTGTCGAGACCGTTGTTTTGTTTACCCGTACACCAACTGAACTGCTTGGACTGTTTACAGGCAGCATGGCTTCTGCGAGCGGTCACTTGTATCGACTTGACAACATTGTCGGGTGACGACACCTTCAGTAACGTTCATCGCCTCTGCTCAAAAGCAGCCAACCCAATTCGTGCGGACATTCTTGAGGGCCTTGGGATCGACAAAGGAGGCAAGTGTGCTGAAACCGATCTTCGATTCTCCTCGGTTAATTTTCTGGAAAACTATTTATCGCGAGAACTGTTTACCTGATACCTTCACTCCTACGGCAGGAATGCTGTGTTAATACAACTTATGATTGCAAAGCTTAAGTTTGTGACGCCTTCTTGATGTGAAAAGGAAGTTTTGCAGCTGTCCCATTAGCTCGAGCTCTTTAGATTGGAAGATTAAGTTTATACAGCTTTCTAGTTTCTTTCGTAGATTTCAATTCTGGGAGCCAGTTAAAAACACCTTTTTCCCTTCAATTCTTAGAATGGAGTATATTAGGAGGCAGCTTATCATCTTTATTACACTGTATGCAATCGCATATAGCCCAAAACGCCATAGCACACTGTTCCTGTTTCTGTCCCATGACACAGCCCGCCGTTAAAACCACCAGTGTGGCTGAATGCCATCATCTATGGCACTAGCTTAGATAGTGAAGTTTACTAAGCTACGCCAACCGGTTCGAATAAATTGCATCGAAGCGGCAACCTTGTGTTTCTGTTAAATGTGTGGCAATGAGGGTTGCAATCAACAATCATAGATGTAACGGCGCATTTCTTACATTTGCTGAGGAATTAGGAAATGCAATTATTGCGGGTGCTTCTATGCTGAATTGGTGCTGCGTTTTGCTTTGGTTTGCATGAAACCATAAACTGACAAAGTAATCCTTTGTTACAGTCGTAACGACCGGAGCGGTGTGCGTCTACCCCGCCAGGGTCGCCGACTGCGTGAAAGCATTCGGCACGCTGGGCCTCGAAAAGCCTATTCCGATTGCCGCCGTGGCGACTGGATTTCCGACCGGACAATATGGGCTGTCGTCGAGGCTAGACGAGATAAAGTACGCCGTGTAGAAAATGGAGCCAGCGAGATCGACATCGTCATCAATCGTGCTGCCGCTCTCACCGGCGACTGGGAAAGTGAGTCTCTACCTTCGGTGCCCTGTTTTGCCTTACGTCGGACTGCAGCGGGTGCCGTGAGCCATTTCAGCCAGTTCAGTGCCATGTGAGTGTCACGTGATCTTCTACCGGGGCACAGCGACGCCCAGGATGCGTAGTAACGCGACACTTTCGTAGCGCCGTATCTGTGGGGATGCCTCATGGCGACCGTCGCGGCCCATCGTAAGGTGAAATGGAGCATAGCCTTTTTGCGTGTACTGAAGGATCGTCGGCGTTCGGACGAAGACTTCTTTCATATCGAAGTTGGTGGACAGGACTACGGTGTAGCTTGTAATGTTTTCACGTCGCTTGCACTGGAAGCCTTAGGATCGCAGGATCAAGTATCTTCCTCGATTGCTTCAGTCTGGACGGGATCCGTATTGGTGAGGTGGTGTGCAGGTAGCTACTGAATGCTACTGAAGCACCGCATTTCATGGCGTCCGCGTGACCAGAAGTGTAGACGTCGTCTGTCGTTCTGTAGTGGCAGACATTGGCGGCAGATGTGGCAGACTTCAGCCGTATCGATGCCCGCAGAAAAAGAAATAAGAAGCGTACGTTAAGCGAACATGCACGGGACGAGAGCCCTAAACAGCCATATGAATTACGACGCTTGAGTGTGGCGACGAAACGCGGTCCTGAGACAAAGGTTTGGAGTATCGATACTTTGGCACATTTAAATGGTTCTAGCTGGTACGTCACACTACAGCCATTGACAGCTTAACAAAAAGGGAGTTCTGCCTTCCTGTCGGCTAATGCCGCAGTCTCGTTGGGGCGATAATAAGACGCTCGGTGGTTACTACGCCCTCCGTTTATTCGGCCGTCTGCAACTGTAGCTTAGTGCGCAGCGCAAGCTTGTCTGCTTCTTTTGTAGGGGTTGTGATGACACCATAACGCCTAGCTCTGATTGGCTCTGATTGAAGGATAGTGAGTAGACCTCCAAGGAAGCATGCTTTGAAGCCTGCCCACTATCCTACAGTCGGAGCCAGTCAGAGCTCGGCATTCTGACGTCGCCACAACCCCTACAAAAGAAGCAGACGAATTTGCGCTTCGCATTGTCTCTTTACTGCAGTGAGCAAAGGGCTCGTATTTCTGCACCCTGTGTTTCCTAAAGTGGTTCTAAGCGAGCTGCGTCTTCCTGGGGAGCTGAGCGTTGCGCTGACTGCGATGGCGTTTCAGTGGCACATATGGCACGGTGCTATCCTTCCTAGAACCTACACCTGTAAACAACTGTATTCTGTCTAATTAAATTCGCTAGTGAAATATTCTCACTATTCTTCACCCTTTAGTTCCTAGTCCAGGTTCTTTTTTATCTATCGTAAAAGGCAGGCGAAAAGCTGGATTTCTTCGTAGAAACATCATGTAGTCTGGTTTTGATGATACTTCCTAATTTTGGAAATGAGATTGTTCTTTGACATCTTTGGAACACGTTGCAAACCTGCCCTTGTGAGAACGATCGTATCACAACCGTCGGTGATTCGCAGAACCTATTCTTGTGCAGCTGTCTACTCCGAGGTGTGTGATATGAAGAAGGCGTGTGGAAAAGCGCACCTCAAGACCATCCTTGCCACCGGAGAACTGGGGACTCTGCAGAATGTCTACAGGGCGAGCATGGTCTGCATGATGGCCGGTACGTCGTACAACGTTTACTTGGTGTGCTGTCCGCACCTCAAAGTGTTGCTCCCCATAGAATGTTAGAATGTCAGCTGACATTCTGACACCTTTGGTTGTGAGATCTATTGTTTCAAGATTTATTTTGTGTATTTAGTTATTTATTTATTAATTTCAGGTACCCTCAGTGCCCAGAAGCATTGCAGAGGGGAGGGGCTAGAACAAAACAAACAAAATACAGGATAGAAATAATACTATTATAAATATGCAGTGAAATTGTGAGCGTTCAAATTTACATTAACAAAAGTGGCTAGTTTTCGCAATTCTAAATGACTCAACTGATGATATTGCCAGTAAGGATGCAAGAAGGTGGGTGGTTCCGTCCAGGTGGCCATTTTGGGCATGAAAGTGTGAATGCAACAGTGATGAATTCCGACTTTGAATTAATGGTCAATGCTATGGGCAATAATATACTGAAGAGAAAGAAGAGGATGATCTTTTAGCCCAGGATTAGTTTAATTTGTTCTATGTAATTTTGATCAGAAATAAATATGTATGTGCTGTGTCTGTATGGAAAAGCCATTGACAAGATATTTTGCGACGCAAGGAGAGACAAGGAAGAAATACGTTAGCTTTCGTCGAGGAGACACTAGCTGTATTATGATGCAAATTGATTGTATCTTTCCGGGACAAATGTTATAAAAGGAACTTACTTGCATATGACGGCTTGTGAGGAAAAGCTAGACTCAGAGAGTAATCCCCGAACTCGGAACGTAGTGACCATCCCTGAACTGGTCTATTGCACCCCGTAGTAACCTGTTTATACAATTATGGTTCAACAGCACAGCTCGCCCATGCTACGAAGATTTGGCATTATAACATGTGCTACCTCTTTGAAGTTGGAGTAGCTCTTGTTGTGTGCGAGTATTGTATGTTTCATTTATAAAATTTGTTTTGCATTCCTTTCTCTGCCAGCCTACCCACCATGATCTGCCTTAATCTACCTTTGACGAGATCCGTTTAAAACCTCCAAGTGAATTCGATTGGAAGCGAGTTTTATTAGCAGCCCTAGTTGTTACTTTGCATTGTTTATAAAACATTACTTTTTTGTGCGAAACAGAGTTAGCCATTTTACTCCTTTGAATCGCAGGAAAGCGAGTACCACAACACTATTATGAATTTTGGCTATTATGAATTTTGGGTGTACATGCTAAGATAAAAATATTTTGTGAAGTAAAAACAGATCGTTTAACCTGTACATTGATTCTAGTTGGCTTACCTGGGGGGCAGCAGAGTGATCCACAGACAGGAAACCAAACTACCTGAGCAGTGCTAGAAGTGGGCAAATTAGGTCTATGACTCAACATTGACTACTTCACATCTTCTGAACCACTGAAGCCTAATGTGAGCCTTTGCCCACATAGCACATTTGTAGTTAAAGTAGCTTTTCCCTAGTTTTTGAGTATAGTAATACATTGATCGCGAGGCTTGGTCACGGTGACGGAATGAGCAAGAACAGACGTCTAGATCTGATTCCTGCGACAGAACTGCTTTGGGCCCTTCCAACCTGGCTCATACTGAGACATAGCATTCAGGTTCATATTTTGTTGCCGTTTTCTGAACTTGAGCGGTGCTGTGGTAAACGTTTCTTGAAGTATTGGGAGTTCTAAATTGTTTCATTCACACTCAGGAGCGGACTTCATCAAGACTTCGACTGGCAAGGAGGGTGTTAATGCAATCTTGCCCGTGGGTATTGTGATGGCTCGAGCGATTTGGGACTATTACCTGGACACAGGCATCAAGGTAAGCACAATATGCTAATGGATCACATTGCGTTCATGGACGACTTGGCTCTTATGGAGATGTGCACTCGGTGCCGAGTGTACAGCTGGTTTCGCACCAACATACCTTAAAATACCAAGTAAGTGTCCACCTAAAATTCTGAGATAACCCCGAAAAACTGGGGGATGTGCGCTTGTTAGGTTCAAGAGCAAAAATGCAAAGGGGGCAGATAATAGGGTGGGCTTCACCGCTTTGCACCGGAGTGCTCGGAGAAGCGGCTGACGAGGAGGAGCATCTCTGTTGGCTATGTGGTTTCGAAAGTCTGGGGTGGGCGCTTGATATGACCTTTGCTAAGTACTCAAACATTTTAAAAGTAGCGGTTGGGCACCAGGGCTCGGCAGTATCACTGTACAAATGTATTGCGACGGCATCTCAGCGATACCTCCGAGTATCCGTATATCTCTATTGAGATACGTTTGAGAAATATATTTGTACGTCGGTAGTGAAATACTTTTACTATGTATCGATTGTATCGTGATACTTTGCCAGACTTAGGTATTTCGATACATTTGTTATGAAAAATTGACTTGTGCGAGGGTCCCAGAATTTATGATATGAAACCGCCACATAACAAAGCACTATAAGAGACACTAGTATTCCCCCCCCCCCCCACCCTAATCTTTTTTTAAATGTTTTTGCCAGGCGATTTAATATGGTGTCAGGAGACTTATCGGCAATTGGCTAGCAACATCATCGTCTGCAGGTGCGCAGGCACCAGGCAGCACGTGCCAATAAATGGAACGTCGGCCTACGGCTCGGAGCGTCGAGACGTGTCAGCAATCATGCCTGTCTCCTCTTTCTGCTAATCTCCCACTGTTACATGGTGTCAGAAGTGGCTCGACAATCTTCCGCTCTGAGGTGAGCGAAACGCGAGATTTGGCATGGCTGAGCTGAAGCCACCAGAAGGACTCCGGCTATCGGAAGATACGGCCGAGAACTGGAAACGCTTCAAGCAACGAATGGAACTGTACTTCATAGCCACAGCGACTAAGGAACCGAGAACGAAGCAGCAGAAGGCTGCGATTTTCCTCCATGTAGCCGGGCAGGAAGCGATTGACGTGTTCAATACGTTCCAGTTGACAGCCGACGAAAAAGAAGACTACGATGTGCTAGTGCAGCAGTTCGAGGACTACTGTCTCCCGAGGGTCAACGAGACCTACGAGCGATACGTATTCAGGACCAGAGTGCAGGAGCCTGGGGAAGCCTTCGAGCTCTTCTTCCGTGACCTGCAGCTCAAGGCAAGGACTTGCAACTTCGGGGACTTGTCGGAATCGATGCTGCGCGACCAGATCGTTTACGGCACCGCCAGCAAGAAACTGCGGGAAAGACTCCTGCGTGAAAAAGACCTCACCCTGAGTAAGGCTGTAGATTTCAGCAAATCCGCAGAAATCTCGGAGCGCCAAAACAAGACATTCGAGCACGTGGAAGAAACCGTTGACCCCGTAGCTCGCAGAAAGAAATGCAAGTATTGCAGCTATGTTCACGAGCCCCGCTTGTGCCCAGCATTTGGTAAGGCATGCAAGAAATGCGGCAAAAAGAACCACTTCGCTAAAGTCTGCAATAGCGCAAAAAAGTCCGTGGACAACGTGATCAACCAAACAACGGGTTCTTGCACGGACACCGACGATTTTGACATTCTGTCAGTCAACGGAGAAAGAGGAAAAGAAAAGCGCGACTGGATGGTCACCGCGAAGATAGGCAGTCACGAAGCCCGTCTGAAGGTCGACACTGGAGCACAAGCAAATTTGCTGCCCCTGTCTATGTACAAAAGACTTCGTCTGTCAACGCCGCTCGAGCCGAGTTCCACAACCCTGCGGTCCTACGGCGGAGCGACGCTTGAACACATGGGAAAAGTGTGTCTCGACGTTCAGATACACGGACAAAGGGGTTGGTTGAACTTCTTTATTATGAAGAAAGGAAGGCAAGCCCTTCTTGGCCTTGAGGCTTGTGAGAAATTTGGATTGGTCAACAGAGTTGATTCCATAGAAAACAAGAGTGACCTGGAGCAGCAATTGACATCCGAATTCCCGGGTTTGTTCAAGGGTCTTGGAAAAACCAAGACTGAATACAGGATGGTGCTCAAAGAAGATGCACAACCGGTAGTAATACCGGCCCGACGTGTCCCTCATGCTCTCCGGGGCCCCTTGAAAGCAGAGCTCGACAGGATGGTTGCAGGCGGCATCATCGCGAAAGTTCAGGAGCCGACCGATTGGGTGAGCCCTTTGGTTGTGGTTAGAAAGAAAACTGGGAAGATTCGTGTTTGTATGGATCCTAAGCACGTAAATGCCGCCTTGAAAAGGGAACATTTTCAGTTGCCGCGAAGGGAGGACATTGAAGCAGAGCTAGCTGACGCAAAATATTTCAGCAAGCTAGATGCCAACAACGGGTTTCATCAAATCCCGCTTGACAATTACACATCCCGGATATGCACGTTCGCAACCCCCTTTGGCCGCTATCGTTATTTAAGGCTTCCTTTCGGCATCGCTTCAGCGCCTGAAGTTTTTCAGAAAACCATGAGCCAAATATTTGATGATCTTCCAGGCGTCAGAGTTTACATTGACGACGTTCTGGTTTGGGGAACTTCACGCGAAGAACATGATTTGCGGCTAAGAGCAGCATTGAGGGCAGCCCAGTTAAGTGGCATCACTCTAAACGCTGAGAAATGCACGTTTGGAGTAGACGAGATACGGTACTTAGGGGACAAGATCAGCCGTAGCGGAATCAAGCCGGACCCCGAGCTAGTGCAATGTCTTCGCGAGATGCCACTGCCGACGTCCAAAAAGGAGGTCCAACGCCTGTTAGGAGCCGTAAACTACTTCGGCAAGTTCCTTCCTAATTTGTCATCAAAGACAGCCATGCTTAGAGACTTGATTAAGGAAGACTCACTATTCGAATGGAGCGATGTCCACACGCGTGAGTGGTGTTCACTTCAGCAAATGTTAACAGAAGGTCCAGTCCTAGCCATTTTTGATCCCTCAAAGCCAATTAAACTGTCAACGGATGCATCAAAAGGTGCTCTAGGAGCTGCTCTGTTTCAACAGCACGGAAAAGAATGGCGTCCAGTAGGCTACGCGTCACGGGTGCTGACAGACAGTGAGGGCAGGTATTCACAGATTGAAAAGGAAAATCTAGGCATAGTATTCGGATGCGAAAAATTCCACGACTTCGTGTATGGCCAATCCATCACGATCGAAACAGACCACCGCCCGTTACTAGCTATTGCACAAAAAGCTATTGGTGATATGCCACCACGGCTCCAGAGACTATTTTTGCGTCTAATGCGGTACGAATTTACGTTACAGTTCGTCCCAGGCAAGCAACTGATACTGGCGGATGCACTGTCTCGCATAAGGACCGGGAGCAGCGCTTCAACTACTGACGATGTCGACGTCCACGCAACAGGTGTTCTGTCCACCCTAGTGAGTGACAAGACCAAAGCACGTCTTGTCAAAGAAACAGCACAAGACAGTGAACTCCAAGACGTCATCCATGGCCTGATGAGAAAGGCGCCACTGCAAGGCAAGTTTAAGCCGTTCCGGTCGGAGCTCTCCGTCATTGATGGTGTACTACTCAAGGGCTCCAAAGTAGTCATACCACGAAGCTTAAGACTAGAGATGTTACAGCGCGTGCATTGCGGGCACCTAGGACTGGGAAAATGTCAATCTCGCGCAAGACAATTAATGTTCTGGCCAGGAATGACCGCAGACATAACTGCGTGGATCAGCAAGTGTTCCACCTGCAAACACTTTACATATCGTCATCCCGATGAACCGCTGTTGCTCCGAGAGACGCCCAGGCAGCCCTGGGCAAGAGTTGGAGCAGACCTTTGTCATTTTGCGGGAAAGAACTATCTGGTCATCTATGACTCTTATTCAAATTTTCCGGAAGTTGCGGAACTGCAGGACACGACGTCAAGAACGGTCATCAGCACCATGGAAAGCATTTTCTCTAGACATGGAATACCCATTGAAGTATGCACGGATGGTGGACCACAGTTCGCGGCGCGGGACTTTTCAGATTTCGCTGCACGATTCGATTTCGTTCATGTGACCTCCAGTCCATACTTCCCCAGATCCAACGGCCTCGCCGAGAAAGGCGTTCAAGTTGTCAAGAGGCTCCTAAAAAAATGCGAACACTCCGGCGATGACTTTTGGCTTGGTCTTTTGAACTACCGTGCGACGCCGCTCGAGTGTGGAACAGCTCCAGCAGAGCTACTGATGGGCCGCAGGCCCCGTACTCTTCTACCAGACTTTGCGACTCCCCCAGCACGTTCCGTACGCAAGCACACCCAGAACCTAAATCGCGGACACCAACTCGCCCCGTTAAAAGAAGGCGACAGTGTTAGAGTCAGAGGGGACAAAGCCTGGGACAGAAAAGCGCAAGTTGTGGGAGGCGAAGGCCCGCGGTCATATCGAATTCTCACAGATCAGGGACGAGAAATGCGCAGGAACCGCCAACACCTTTTGAAGACAGAAGAGGCGCCAAGCTTTCTCGATGAGTTCGACTCCGATGGGTATGACACGGCCGACGAAGGTGTGCCACCTTCCACGCCCTCACTGCCGGGACACAGGGGCACTGATAGTTTATCCACACCAGCGGAGCAGGCGGCTCAAGGAAACAGTACGAGTAGCACCACCAGTCAGAATTCAACATCGCCACCATCGTCACCTTCGCTCAGGCGGTCGTCCCGACAAGTCTGCCCACCACAGCGCTTGACATATGACGAGAACTTTCAGCAAGTAGTGTGACTGACTCGCAGCCGACGAAGGACTGCGCAAATCTATGATATATTGAGCGTGTGTGTTGTTTTTGTATTGTGTGC
>JAZHYW010032041.1:0-31725 GCA_037355805.1 Ixodes ricinus | reverse complement strand
ATATCTTGCTGCTGCGAGAAGTAGCCGCGACAAAGCCGTTCCACGACTGCAACAGGTAGCGATTTATGGCTAACATCAAGGAGGTTCTAAATAATAGGAGGGGGCACGTTGCAATATTTGTGAAGCCTAGTCATAAGTTTAAACGATTTTGTGGCCAACGTGACCGTAGATCTCTCTGGCAATTGGTGCGCGTGACATGTCACGTGCGAGATGGATGGTTGATTGTAGAAGGATTCCTTGCAGGCTTGCGCGCGCTCAGTCCGGTAGGTTTTATCAGATCGAAGGCTAGACGTGAAGCAAGCAAGCAAATAAGTGGTTGAGGCGGATCACGAGCAGACGACACACCGCTGCTGGTACATGGGACCTGTGCACGGGACGATCAGGGCAATCGCCGCAATCGCAACGGAGAAAACGAAAGCCTGGCGTCGCCGGGACGCTAATTTCCGCCGGCTACGGGATGGGCGCTTGCAGCGTGGTTGGCTGCCGCATTCGGACTGGCTTTTCTTCAGTGGGGGTTACCTTTCACCGGTAAGCCCTGGACGTATTACACACACATAGTTTTACGATAACAGGAATCGGTCAACAATTCTCTTAGATTTCCGACGGTCGCCGAACTGCGGAAACGATGCATTTTGGCCGATGGTCGCGGCGGTGGCTGGACCCCATCAAAGTGGAGCGTGATGTGCTCCGTGCACTTCCAATAGTCAATAAAACATCTCCCAACCTCGAGCCAAGTTGAGCTGGTTCGATTTGTCACGACCGCAATAAAACGTCCCAGTGAACGACCTGCATAGCGGCCGCAACGAAAAGAAAAAGCCAAACGTATTGTAGTGTGATATAACATGAGAGCGATGAGAGCGCAGCTATCATTTGCAGGCGAGCGCGGAAATCATCGCCGTAAAAATGCGTAAGTATTGGTCCAACTTGTCGGGTCGAGATAGTTACGCAATCATGTGTGTATATAATTTATTCTTGCTTTGGCCACCGTAGTAATTAGTGGCCAGGAGATCAAAAAGAATAGTCCCCGCAGATGCACGGTACATTACCCAAAACACACCAACAGGCAATCGTTACAGCGCTGGCGTTCCAGGTTGAATACTTTCGTTTTCAGGATGGTAACGATCTGTAGAAAACAGAATGCATTTACTTTACAGCTGAGGGTACATAACGAAGCGCAGCAGCCGTAGAATCGGTCGGCTGGGCGCGGGCCAGAGTTTCTAGTTGTGATGACTGATAAATAAAACCCACCAGCACCACGCTCCCTGCTACCCGCAACCATCAACAACACGATGGTCACGTGCTGTGGTCACGTTGGCCCGATAAGTGTGGAGGGTAAGGAGGAAAATGAGAAAGAGGCGAGGCTATAAGGGAGCATGGCTTGTGGAGGCTACACGGAGGGGAGGAAAAGCGAACATGAAGGCACTCTAGGAGGAAGTGGCCGAGTGGGCTAAAGCGTCTCAGCTCGGAGCGTGGAGCGAAAGCTTGCGCTGGGAACCTCCTGGGCTCGATCCCCGCCGCCCCCGCCCGTTTCGATCTGGATGAGTTTCGTACCGGCACGCGTTCGTGTGATCACTACTGCGTGATGCACGTTAAAAACCCCAGGTTAGCGGTTGTACTGCACTGGCTAAATTTCTCATCTACAGCTAAGAGACCGATTACCCGTTGAGGCGCATCTCCAGTCAAGGCTGTATAAACATACAGAGCAAACCAATTTTTTTGGAGGCTACACGGCTGACGTCATGCTCCCTCCCCATCCTCCTCCTCTAATCTTCTTGGCAAACATGCTAAATACGGCCACAAAAACAAAAGAAGGAAAGCTTCGCAGTTTGTGGTGTTGCGAGCGAAGGGTGCGGCCTCCTGCTCTGCCGCTTTGTCGTGAGGACAAAACTGACCAAGGAAGCGAGCCAGCAGGAGGATATGAGGAATTTCCGTGGGGTTTCATTTTCGGTGAACAACACAACAGAAGAGCCACGGTAATTGTCATTTATTTATGGTGATTTTTCTCGGTGGCTTTGGCGCTTGACTGATATCGGATTGGCTTCGACAGCTTGGCCCTCCAGTTGTATTCAATTACAAACATAATAGCCATTTACTTACAAAAGAAGAGACGATTAGCACGTTAATCAATAAAGAACAAAATATTCTATTAAGAAAACGACGTTAATAAAATTATTGCGAAGAATTGCTTTAGAATTCTGTTTTACACGAGTCTAGTGTCCGAAAGAGCCGCTAGTGGCTTTGCGTTAGCTCTCGTAACGCTGTAGTCCGTAGAGGGTTGCGAACGTTCTACTAAAACTTAAAATGGTGGTTCCGCTACGCTACATAGAGCGGAGGTCGTAGCGGCTAGCGCGGCGGGAGTGACTGAACGATGTACTAAAACACTCGAATGGCTCAACCGGATCGGCCGGAAAAGTTTCGACTGCCTCCGAGGGGGACTTTGCCAGGTAAGTCGTTGTAAAACTCTGAATCGTATTACCTGTCTCTTTCGGTCTCGCCGATGTAAATTGACTAATAAGAGCATGAGACGAGATAAGCACGGGACAAAATTACCGGCGCGAAGAACTTTGGCACGTCTTGTTCCACGTATTAGATAATGAAAGCTGACTCGCTCGCTCTTAGCTCGCTTGCATTGAGTCGGCCGAATTAAGAACAATTCGTGAGAGTCTGGGGTGCCACTAAAATAAAGAGGGTTGTAGTGTTACCAGGAGCATATTGCGTCAGTGAAAGAAGAGTCACCAACGATCGAGCAACTCGCACTTTTGTTGTGCAACATATTTCGGCGATCGATGCTTCACAAGTGGCAACAAAAAATATTCGCTGCTGCATTCATTTTTCAGGATCACTTCACGAACAATCAGTTTGAGCCAGTGATCTTGGCAAAGACTGGCCTCAGGAAACTCAAGCCATTTACAACTCCTTACCATTTTTTCTCACCGACCTCTTCCAGAATGTGCAATATTTTGCCTTGTAACAACATATATTTTCTCGTCTTCATCTTTGTATGGGATTTGTCATCTGTGATTAATAAAACATTATTTATTGACAATGAAAAAAAATTGCTATTGTCTTTTTAAGGCTTTGCTGAAAGATCTCTCTCTCCTCATTTGTAACTCATGCAGTAAGGCACGCCCGCGGGTGTGCGGCAAAGCTCATATTGCCGCGAGCGCAGCTGACCAAGCAGGCAGCGCGCTCGTGGCCTAACGGTTATCGCGCGTGCCTTCCACGCAGAAGGCCAGGGTTCGATTCCTGGCCGCGCCTACACATTTTTGTAGACGCTCTGATGTAATGTTCTAGTAAATTCGAGAACCGCCTTGCTAATTCGAGGTCAGAAAGTTCTACGACGCCGAACCTTCTACGCCGAATGTTCCGGAAGCCCACGCATGTACATAAGGGGCTCCGCCTGGCGACGCCGCAGTCAGTTTCGCCCCAGCGTTCGACTCTGCTGCTTTCGCCGACTTCGACGCCCGCGACGCTCTGCTGTTATCTTTCTGTTTCCTTCTTTATTTTTGGGCACAAGTTCGCCCCATTAAACGTTTAGTTTCTTTATTTATTCATCGCCTCATCACTTGTCATTCGTGACATTTTGGTGGAGGTGCGGGGTACCGCATGCCCCTGCCGCGTACCCCTCCGAGGGCCCGCAGTGCAAGTCCGACGCCAAGCCCACGAAGAACCAACGAAAGCACTTCCGAGATCCGGTTCAGTCGTCGCACCCAAGGCTTACACCCGGAATTCGGACTTCTGCCGCCCAAGACTAAGCAGCCAACGAGGCCAACGATGGACAGCCAGTCGTCGCAGGACCCGTCCGCCGCCACCGTCGTATACCTGCCCGTCGCACCCAAAACTCCGACGCCTTTCCACGGAGACGCCCACGAGGACATCGAGGACTGGCTGCAACATTATGAACGTGTGGCCCGCCATAACGGGTGGTCAGCTGAGCACTGCTTGCAGAACCTTTACTTTTCGCTGGAAGGAACTGCGAGGCACTGGCTGGAAAACCACGAGGCTTCTTTGACGTCGTGGGAGCTGTGCAAGCAAGGACTGAAGAAGACGTTTGCCTGCCAACACCGACGTGAGAGGGCCGAAGATCTCCTGCGAACAAGAACCCAAGGCCTAAATGAGAGCATCACCAGCTTCGTCGAGGATGTTCTCCGCCTGAGCGCCCGCGCCGATCCTCAGGCTACCGAGGAGAAGAAGCTGCACCACCTGATGAGGGGTGTGAAAAGCGAGATTTTCGGCGGTCTCATCCGGAATCCCCCGACAACAGTCGACGAGTTCGTCAAGGAGGCGACAAATATGGAACGGGCCCTGCTAGCCCGCGCCAGACACTACCAACGACACCCTGGCGTAACTACTCTGGCGACATCTGGATCCGACCTGGGCACCACCCTCCCCGGCATCCGTGACATTATCCGTGAAGTCGTCCAGGAGGAATTGAAGAAGCTGCTGCCCGCTGCCGCACGCCCGGCCTCGCTCTCCATCGCCGAGGTTGTGCGGGAAGAAGTCCAGAGAGCCATCCAACCAGAGGCTCCCGTCGTCGTGGCAGCCACCGAGGAGCCCACGTTGACTTACGCCGCAGTGGCCCGACGGCCACCGCCTCGCACCTATGTCGCGCCGCCCCGACGTCAGTCTCCTGCGCCGCAACACGACAGACGTCACGACGACCCGGTGCAGTACGCCCGCCCGGAGCCTCGCGCACCCCGGAAAACCGACGTGTGGCGAACGCCCGACCGACGCCCTCTGTGCTTCCATTGCGGGGAAGCAGACCACACCTACCGCCGATGCCCATACCGACGACTTGGGCTGCGCGGGTTCCACCCGAACGACCCGCGCCCCCGTTATGGTGAACGACCTCGGGAGATCGACGAGTACCTGCGACGACCTCAGTCCCCCGAGCCTGCGTCCCGCCGAGAGTTCCGGTCGCCGTCGCCACGACGTCCAGCTTCGCCGATGCACCGACCCCGACGTGAAAGCCTGTCGCCCCTCGCTCCTCGCCGGGGAAACTAGGCGCGGCAACCCCTGGAGGTGGAGTTGCCGAAGACGACCGACGCCAAGATCCTCCACGAACGTCGGAGGGCCCCCACTCGAACGCCACCAGAGACCGAAACGACGCTCCTGCAACGGTGTCCAACAACCTAAACGTCGTCATCGACGGCCACGACGCATCAGCACTCGTGGACACCGGAGCAGACTACTCAGTCTTGAGTGGGAGGCTCTCCCGCCGCCTTCGAAAAGTCACGACGCCGTGGGATGGACCTCAAATACGAACCGCCGGAGGGCACCTCATCACGCCGGTCGGGAGATGCACTGCTCGCGTCGAGATCCACGGTGAGACGTGCCCTGTGAAGTTCGTCGTTCTGCAAGACTGTTCGAGGGACGTTATCCTCGGAATGGACTTTCTCTGCGAGTATGGCGCCGTCATCGACCTCGGGGCAAACCAGCTGACGCTGCGAAAGCCTGTTTTACCGTCGGTGGAGACCAACACGACGTCAACCGCGATCCGAGTTATCGCCGACCATGTGAACTTACCGCCGCGGTCGAGTGTTTTTGTCACCGTCATAACCGACGCAGCCATGCACGGTGAAACTCTTCTGGAAGGCAGCGTCCAACTGCTCCTTGAGAAAGGAATTGGCGTCGCACGAGGCGTAACGGATCTTCAAGAAGGACGTACAACTGTTCTTGTGACAAACTTCCGAGAGGAGCCGCAGCACCTAACGAAGGGTACCACCGTGGGCCACATCGAGGAGCTTCAGGCGCCAGCCGTGGTCACCGCAATCTCCGAAGAAACCTCGTCGTCACAGCAGAACAGCACGTCGCCGCCGCCGATCGACATCGACCCCGAGCTCCCAGCTCCTAAGCGCCGGCAACTGGTTGATCTCCTCGCCGAATACAGTGACTGTTTTGCCACATCGTCGAAAGTTCGCCAAACCCCAATGGCGAAACATCGCATTGTTACCCACGACGACGCGCTCCCTGTCCACCAGTCGCCGTATCGAGTCTCCTTAAAGGAAAGGAAGGTGATTCAAGATCAAGTCCAGGAAATGCTCGACGACGACATCATTCAACCCTCAAGAAGTCCATGGGCGTCCCCAGTCGTCCTTGTAAAGAAGAAGGACGGAACCCTGCGGTTCTGCGTGGACTATCGTCGACTGAACGCTGTGACGAAGAAGGACGTCTATCCGCTCCCCCGCATCGACGATACGTTAGACCGACTGCGCCACTCCCGATATTTTTCGTCGATGGACCTGAAGAGTGGTTACTGGCAGATTGAAGTCGACGAACGCGACCGGGAGAAAACTGCCTTCGTCACTCCCGACGGACTGTACGAATTCAAAGTGATGCCATTCGGACTTTGTACAGCGCCAGCCACCTTCCAGCGTGTCATGGACACCGTGCTGGCAGGTCTGAAATGGCAGAGCTGCCTCGTCTACCTCGACGATGTCGTGGTGTTTTCACGAGATTTCGACGAGCACCTGAAACGACTTCGAGCCGTGCTTCAAGCCATCAAGACCGCCGGCCTGTCACTCAAGCCAACAAAGTGTCGATTTGCCTATAGTGAACTTAAGTTCCTTGGCCACGTCGTGAACAACAAAGGTGTTCTCCCTGACCCCGAGAAGACCCGCGCCGTAGCTGCATTTACGCCGCCGTCTGACAAGAAGGCCGTGAGAAGATTCCTCGGACTCTGTGCCTACTACAGACGATTTGTTCGGGACTTCGCCAAGCTGTCCGCACCGCTGACGCACCTCACGAAGGACGCCGTAAAGTTCGAATGGACAGAAGAACACCAGCGGTCATTCGATGAGCTGAAACGAAGACTCCAGACGCCCCCGATTCTTGGCCATTTCGACCAGTTCGCTGATACAGAGATCCACACGGACGCCAGTAACACCGGACTTGGCGCGGTGCTAGTTCAAAGGCAGGACGGGGCAGAGCGAGTCATCGCATACGCGAGTCGGACGCTGTCTAAGGCGGAGAAGAACTACTCTACAACTGAAAAGGAGTGCCTTGCTGTCGTCTGGGCAATAACAAAGTTTCGCCCATATTTGTATGGAAGTCCTTTTCGCGTGGTCACGGACCACCACTCGCTCTGCTGGCTCGCGAATCTGAAAGACCCCTCCGGACGCCTCGCCCGGTGGAGCCTACGACTGCAGGAGTTCGACATGACCGTTGTGTACAAGTCCGGCCGGAAGCACAATGACGCCGACTGCCTGTCAAGAGCTCCTGTCGAGGCCGGTCCTGCCTGTATCGAAGACGACGACGATGAGTGTTTCCTCGGCGCTTTGAACGTCAGCGACATGGCAGCGCTCCAACGAGACGACCCCGAACTGCGACCGCTCATCGAGCACTTAGAGGGACAAGCGAGTACGGTTCCCCGTGCTTTCTTAAGAATCCTGCATACCTTCTCCATGCGGCAAGGGGTGCTGTACAAGGAGAACTTCGTCAACAACAACACAGCATGGCTGTTGGTTATTCCTGCCAGCATTCGAGAAGAAATCTTCCAAGGATGCCATGACGACCCAACGGCTGGACACCTTGGCTACAGCAGGACGCTCGCCAGGATTCAAGAAAAGTACTACTGGCCGAGGCTACCGAAGACCGTTCACCTGTACATTCGATCATGCCACGAGTGTCAGCGACGCAAAAAACCGCCGACGAAGCCGTCAGGACTTCTGCATCCGATTGCTCCCCCGTCCAGGCCGTTCCAACAGATCGGAATGGATTTACTTGGCCCTTTCCCGCTGTCAACGTCGGGAAACCGCTGGATAATCGTCGCCACGGATTATCTCACACGGTACGCCGAGACGAAGGCCCTTCCATCGGGTACGGCTGTGGAAGTCGCCAAGTTTTTCATCGAGTCCATTGTCCTCCGGCACGGTGCACCCGAAGTCCTCATTACAGACCGTGGATCATCGTTCATGGCCCAGCTGACGCAAGAGATCCTTCGCCTCAGCGGCACCGGCCACCGTCGAACCACTGCGTACCATCCGCAGACAAATGGACTAACCGAACGGCTAAACAAAACTATCGCCGACATGGCCTCCATGTATGTCGACGTAGAGCACAAGACTTGGGACGAGGTGTTACCCTACGTCACGTTTGCTTATAACACGGCGGTGCAAGAGACGACAGGAGTAACCCCGTTTCAGCTGGTGCATGGCAGAAAAGTAACGACCATGCTCGACGCAATGCTACCCCACGAACCAGCTGACGATGGGATCCCCGACGCCCAGGTGGTTGCTCAACGAGCCGAAGAAGTTCGCCAGCTTGCCCGACTCCGAATTCAAGATCAACAACGTGTCGACGCTACCCGGTACAACCTTCGCCGGATCGACGTTCGTTTCAAGCCCGGCGACCGTGTGCGGGTTTGGACCCCAATACGACGACGCGGTCTAAGCGAGAAACTCCTAAAGCGCTACTTCGGACCCTACAAAGTGCTTCGTCGACTTGGAGACCTTAACTACGAGGTGATGCCCGACGGAACAAGAACATCGTCACGCCGCCCACCACGACCTGAAGTCGTCCACGTCGTGCGCCTGAAGCCGTACTACGCTCGATAGGACTATGGACATTATGTGTCTCAAATGACTCTTTAGTTTGCCGATATTTTTATTTGCTTTGTTTCGTTTTGTTCTGCATCGGGACGATGCACTTTCTTAAAGGGGGAATAATGCCGCGAGCGCAGCTGACCAAGCAGGCAGCGCGCTCGTGGCCTAACGGTTATCGCGCGTGCCTTCCACGCAGAAGGCCAGCGTTTGATTCCTGGCCGCGCCTACACATTTTTGTTGACGCTGTAAAGTAGTAGGAAAGGTGCACCAGCTCACACACCTGTCAATCAAAGCCCCCAAGGGGCAGGGCCAGCCCCGACCAATCACAGAGCCGCAGGGCGGGGCCTCTTTCCCCTCTCCCATCCCAGGGACCAATGCACAGTGGGCATGAGGCCGTCCATGGGCATTAGCCAGTGACCAATCGGAGCTCCGCGAGGTCCCGCCCTCGAGTCACGTGCTCTGGTAGTCACGTGCGCGTCGCGTGCCATGTAATTATCAGCGTGTCAGACAGCCACTTACCATGTAATTACCAGGTGTTAACAGCCGCTGCTATCGATCACGTACGCGACGCGTGCCAGAAGCGTGGGAAAGACACGTATCAGAGATGTCATCACCACCTGTTGACAACCGCTCCCATCACGTGACGTCAACCACGTGATTTCTCCGGGTTGGAGTTGCGTCCGACAGAGGGCGCTCACGTGATGTCACACAGGGTTCGTGCTGCATCCGAGAGAGGGCGCTGCGCTGCGGTCACATGACGGTCACGTGACATTATTTGAATCACATGACGCGGTAAATGCTATTTTATTCGCTAAAAAGGCCTCTGCGGCCGACTGGGACTCGACCTGTCTACCTTGCGCACAGCATCCGGACACTCTATCCCCTGAGCTACAAGCACATTGCTTCCGAGACCGCTTAATTCGTCTTAGTTGTCCGTGTGTGGCAATTCAGATCACGTGGTTTCCTGCTACTTGGCTTTATACGGTTAAAAAACAGGATGCGTCATTGCCGCAGGTCATGTGACGGAGGTCGTGTGACGTCGCTGGGCGCTAACGTTGCTCGTCTTCCTATCACGTGATTTCGCGCGCGCGCGATTCAAACGGTGTTCGCGGACTCGTAGCCTCGTGGCGCCCCCTTAGCTGTTGCATTTCGGGGTCTTCGACCCGCTGATAATTCGGCGTCATGTGACGGTCCCATATAGCAGCACCTGGGTCCCGCTAAAGTGAGATTGAGGTGACTGTAAAATTTTGAAGCTCGCGGACCGTGATTGATGTTGATCCTGCGTAAAACTTTAAAGTGGCCTTGCTAAAATTTGGGGCCAGATCGTAAAACTTTGCAAAGACCCAGCGAATTTCGGGAATAGGCGCCATCTAGTGTTCAAATTGTGAAGTGGTCGTCGTCAAATTTGGGTGCCATCTGGTGGTAAACGCTTCGACCCGCTATAAACTTTGGACGTCATGTGACGGTCCAATTAGCATCAGCCGCTAAATTGGGGGTGAGGTGACGGTAAAATTTTGAAGCTGGCGGACCGTGTTAAATCTTGGTCCAGCGTAAAGCTTTGAAGTGGACCTGCTAAACGTTGGGGCAAAGTCTTGAAACTCACCGACCGTGCTGGACCCAGTGATTTGTTTTTGAATAGACACCATCTAGCGTTGGAACTTTGAAGTGCTCATCGCTAAAAATTGCTGACATCTGGTGGTAAAAGCTTCGACCCGCTAAATTTGGGCGTCATCTGAAGATTCCCTTAGCACCAGCTGGATACCGCTAAATTTTCGCTGGGGTGACGGTAAAACTTTGAAGTTCACAGGTCGTGCTACATCTTGGCCCAGCGTAAAGCATTGAAGTTGCCCTGCCGTGCGCTTAGCACACATGGTCAGCTGCATCCAGTTAAATATTGAGGGGTGACGGTAAAAATTCGAAGCTCACGAACCGTGCTAAGTTGAGAAACAGCGTAAAGGTTTGACGTGGCACTGCCATATTTTGATGGCTGGCCCCAGCACCGTGCTGGATCCCAGTGAATTTGGGGATAGATGTCATCTAGTGTTAGAACTTTGAAGTGTTCTTTGCTAAATTTGTTTACATCTGGCGTTAAAAGCTACGACCCGCTAAATTTGGGCGTGACATGACGGGTCCTTAGCACACGTGGTCAGCTGTATACAGTTAATTTCTGAGGGGTGACGGTAAAAATTCGAAGCTCACGAACCGTTCTAAGTTGAGACCAAGCGTAAAGATTTGACGTGGCACTGCCATATTTGGGGGGCTGGCCCCAGCGCGTAAAACTCTGAAGTGGCCCTGGTGAAATTTCGGGCCCAGTGCGTAAAACTTTGCGCAGTCCCAGCCAATGGCGGGATATCCGACACCTAGCGTTAAAACTTTGAACTGGTCGAAGATTATTTTAAACTTCATCGAGATGAAGATAGCATTTCCTCTTTTCGATTTCGCGCGCGCACAGTTTAAATCCGGGATTTAGGCGTATGAGTTGTCACCTCCGTTCATAGATGGCGCGCGTTTTTGTTGCTAACCGTCTTTGTTGTTAGGGCATGAGTGACATCTGGTGGCGTGGGTGTGACCTTGCAACATCTGTTGCTGAAAAGTTAAATTGCTCGTGTTGCTAAGGCGTGCTCATCCGTATTTTCGCGCGCGCGCAAGTCCGGGCTTTGTGCGTGTGAGTTGCCGATTCCGTTTGTAGATGGCGCGCACCTGAATCCCTTAGCTGGCGTGAACTTTTACCATTATCACGCGAAATCTCTCGCTAATTTTAGCGCCAGATTGGTAAATGGCGTCAACTCTATCGCGCGCGCGACATCTCTCGCTAATTTTAGCGTCATCTGTCTGCTGAACGGAGCAGTGTGGGAAATGGAACGGAGCGTGGCCGCATCAAAACGCTAAAAATGAGACAGATATGGTGTTTCATCTTTTTATTCTCGTACGCTCTAAAAACACCCACACTTTTAATACAGATACGGTGTTTAATTTTTGTTTTCACTCTGCGCAACAAAGAAACCATTGGAAACGCTTTACACAAAAATGTACAACACAAGCAGTTTCAAGGCACATCCGAGGCATAAAAGTTGTGAAATGACATCTCACGAGCAACGCGCGATACAATCCTCGCATCGCAGATAACTCCCTGACGATGTCGCTCACAAATATTTTACAATAAAAGGGACCATGAAACAAAAATGGATCCTCTACATCTCGTAGACGAAGCAATGAAGCACCTCTTACCTATTTCGTGTGAGAAACAAGGCGACTTCGCAGGTTTCCACCCGTCTTTTTTTGTAGCAAAACAGTTTCGTGGCTCCAAACCCTCAAACGTCGAGTACATCCTGTGAGGAACGGGCTGGGCTGCAAGATCCAGACTAGTTTTTGTAACTATCTCGACATTGTAGAGGTGCATACATGACGTACCTACTGTTAAAACAAAAAAAAGTGAGACATGATAGGTCTGACTATTTTCTTCGGAGTCTACCACAACTAAGAAAACCAAAATGGTACGGCTCTTTAGTTCGAACACACTTTCGGCAAAGCGAAATGACGTTTAACAGCGTATTTAATTTGCATATGACGCGGTTCCGTCTAGCAGGATCCGACCTTGGAGAAATCCCGTCCGCTCGCTCGTTTTCTTTTTCACGGAGTGGATCGCGATACGTGACCGTCTAGCAGAAAGTTGTGCACCTGTGACTTTACTCGAGAAAAATATACAGCGGCATCATTACCCTGATAGACGGCTTTGCGAGACTTTTTTTTTTCAAATGGGCCAACAGCGTACGCTTTCGTTGTACCGGGTTTACGAGGCGAAAAACCCTGGCTAACTTTCTAGCAAAAAAAATAAATACCACATTGTCATTTGAAAAAAAAAATCTCGCAAAGTTTGTTATGCTCACAAAATGGTTCTCAACAAGGAGAAGATCGACATGCTGGTCCAACTCGCGTCATCAACTACCTCCAGTGGGTAGAAAAAGATTTTTCTCGCTGTCACAACCAACCACATTCGCCGAGAAACAATTTTTCGCTCAAAGGCCCCGTGGTAAGGTTACAGGGAACGTTTTCGGAAACACGTACTCGCACATATGTTCACGATGCGAGGATGCTCTTCCTCTGTAAGCCCCGTTCGCAGGATGCAAAACGGCGAGCACCGCAAACACAAAGCACATGTCCCGTTCAGATTGGTGAAGACGCTCACTGACGAGGCCTTGCTTTGAGACAAGTTGCTTCGGCAGAGAAAAATGTCCGCAACCAACGGTCGGAGGAAGGAATCGTCCCAAACTAAGAGTACAAACTTTGATCCCGACAAGAGAAGAATCCCGAGCCTTGTTCTTGATAATGCTCCAACCGAGCAGCTATTTCAGTGCAAACTCGCTGAATCGAACTACCGTGATATTACCGTCCACAAATGCGGTTTGGACCTGACTATGAAAAAAGTGCACAGTCACATCAATGTCGTCGTCAGGAAGGAGACGTCCGAGCTCGACGGTGAGAGTCACAAAAAAAAACGCAGCGGCAGACCAAAATATCTGAGCACGTTTGACATATGCTCTGCATGATGTCTAAAAAAGGTGGCCACGTCGTACGCCTCTGTGTCTCTTTCGTGTAACTCGTGAATGAGCCACATAATTACGAAGAGCGCACACTCTTCGCGCAAAACGGAATGCATGGCGAGGGAGTCACATTGTGAACCAAGGCTAAGATGAACTTGAAGCGAGTCTGCACTGGAATAATGCTGTCGGTCGTCGGGAGAGCACAGGTGACAGGTAACCATGATGGGGATGAGATGGCTAGACGATATTCGTAGATATCCGACGATTAGGTGACGAGGGGGCTAGATGATGCGGATCGTCTAGGTATCGGTGACCTTTTCAGAGATAGCGAAAAAAAATCCTATTAGCGAGGAGAACGCTAGGCTTTTAGACTGCTCACCTTGCTGTGCAAGAAGGGTGTGGTGGAGGACCGAGGTGATTTTTCTCCCTCTCGAGGACCAAATGCTGAAACAAAATGTCTTATTAGCAAGGAAAACCCGAGGCTTTTAGTCTGCTCACCTTGTAGCGCGAAGATCAGGAGAAAAACGATGCGTGACTCGGGTAGTTCGAGTGCGAAAAGCTGGAGTACGCCCAGGGAGTCATAGGCCGTGCAATCACAGTAAACGAGGGCGCGAAGCACATTCCCACGCGGCGGGAGACTCGCGCGGCTTTTGCTTCACGATAAATGCTCACACGCGTCGCAACAGTGCGGTTTATAGCGACGCCCGAACGTATACACAAATAACAATGTTTACCCAACGAAGTATATCCGATAAAAAGAAAAAGCGGATGCTCCCCAAGCTCGGAGCTGACCGCGCGATACAAGTACGTACCTAACAGGAACGAGTCTAGACATGTTTGGACTAGTTAAAAACCGCGGGCTAACAACAGATTAATATGCGCGCTGGGGTAGTGCGACAGCGAGTCGGTTTCTACCCCTATTTTATACAAACCTTTTCCTTGGGTGCAACTATATTTAATTTTCAGGGTCCTTGCTTACAGGAAAATCTGCGCTAAACATTGCGACTTCATCGTTTACTGTGATTGCACGGCCTATGACTCCCTGGGCGTACTCCAGCTTTTCGCACTCGAACTACCCGAGTCACGCATCGTTTTTCTCCTGATCTTCGCGCTACAAGGTGAGCAGACTAAAAGCCTCGGGTTTTCCTTGCTAATAAGACATTTTGTTTCAGCATTTGGTCCTCGAGAGGAGAAAAATCACCTCGGTCCTCCACCACACCCTTCTTGCACAGCAAGGTGAGCAATCTAAAAGCCTAGCGTTCTCCTCGCTAATAGGATTTTTTTTCGCTATCTCTGAAAAGGTCACCGATACCTAGACGATCCGCATCATCTAGCCCCTCGTCACCTAATCGTCGGATATCTACGAATATCGTCTAGCCATCTCATCCCCATCATGGTTACCTGTCACCTGTGCTCTCCCGACGACCGACAGCATTATTCCAGTGCAGACTCGCTTCAAGTTCATCTTAGCCTTGGTTCACAATGTGACTCCCTCGCCATGCATTCCGTTTTGCGCGAAGAGTGTGCGCTCTTCGTAATTATGTGGCTCATTCACGAGTTACACGAAAGAGACACAGAGGCGTACGACGTGGCCACCTTTTTTAGACATCATGCAGAGCATATGTCAAACGTGCTCAGATATTTTGGTCTGCCGCTGCGTTTTTTTTTTGTGACTCTCACCGTCGAGCTCGGACGTCTCCTTCCTGACGACGACATTGATGTGACTGTGCACTTTTTTCATAGTCAGGTCTCAAACCGCATTTGTGGACGGTAATATCACGGTAGTTCGATTCAGCGAGTTTGCACTGAAATAGCTGCTCGGTTGGAGCATTATCAGGAACAAGGCTCGGGATTCTCTCTTGTCGGGATCAAAGTTTGTACTCTTAGTTTGGGACGATTCCTTCCTCCGACCGTTGGTTGCGGACATTTTTCTCTGCCGAAGCAACTTGTCTCAAAGCAAGGCCGTCGTCAGTGAGCGTCTTCACCAATCTGAACGGGACATGTGCTTTGTGTTTGCGGTGCTCGCCGTTTTGCATCCTGCGAACGGGGCTTACAGAGGAAGAGCATCCTCGCATCGTGAACATATGTGCGAGTACGTGTTTCCGAAAACGTTCCCTGTAACCTTACCACGGGGCCTTTGAGCGAAAAATTGTTTCTCGGCGAATGTGGTTGGTTGTGACAGCGAGAAAAATCTTTTTCTACCCACTGGAGGTAGTTGATGACGCGAGTTGGACCAGCATGTCGATCTTCTCCTTGTTGAGAACCATTTTGTGGGCATAACAAACTTTGCGAGATTTTTTTTTTTTCAAATGACAATGTGGTATTTTTTTTTTGCTAGAAAGTTAGCCAGGGTTTCTCGCCTCGTAAACCGGTCAGACACTGTTACAACGAAAGCGTACGCTGTTGGCCCATTTGAAAAAAAAAGTCTCGCAAAGCCGTCTATCAGGGTAATGATGCCGCTGTATATTTTTCTCGAGTAAAGTCACAGGTGCACAACTTTCTGCTAGACGGTCACGTATCGCGATCCACTCCGTGAAAAAGAAAACGAGCGAGCGGACGGGATTTCTCCAAGGTCGGATCCTGCTAGACGGAACCGCGTCATATGCAAATTAAATACGCTGTTAAACGTCATTTCGCTTTGCCGAAAGTGTGTTCGAACTAAAGAGCCGTACCATTTTGGTTTTCTTAGTTGTGGTAGACTCCGAAGAAAATAGTCAGACCTATCATGTCTCACTTTTTTGTTTTAACAGTAGGTACGTCATGTATGCACCTCTACAATGTCGAGATAGTTACAAAAACTAGTCTGGATCTTGCAGCCCAACCCGTTCCTAACAAGATGTACTCGACGTTTGAGGGTTTGGAGCCTGAAACCAACGAAGCTGTTTTGCCACAAAAAAAAAGACGGGTGGAAACCTGCGAAGTCGCCTTGTTTCTCACACGAAATAGGTAAGAGGTGTTTCATTGCTTCGTCTACGAGATGTAGAGGATCCATTTTTGTTTCATGGTCCCTTTTATTGTAAAATATTTGTTAGCGACATCGTCAAGGAGTTATCTGCGATGCGAGGATTGTATCGCGCGTTGCTCGTGAGATGTCATTTCACAACTTTTATGCCTCGGATGTGCCTTGAAACTGCTTGTGTTGTACATTTTTGTGTAAAGCGTTTCCAATGGTTTCTTTGTTGCGCAGAGTGAAAAAAAAATTAAACACCGTATCTGTATTTAGAAGTGTGGGTGTTTTTAGAGCGTACGAGAATAAAAAAATGAAACACCATATCTGTCTCATTTTTAGCGTTTGGATGCGGCCACGCTCCGTTCCATTTCCCACACTGCTCCGTTCAGCAGACAGATGACGCTAAAATTAGCGAGAGATGTCGCGCGCGCGATAGAGTTGACGCCATTTACCAATCTGGCGCTAAAATTAGCGAGAGATTTCGCGTGATAATGGTAAAAGTTCACGCCAGCTAAGGGATTCAGGTGCGCGCCATCTACAAACGGAATCGGCAACTCACACGCACAAAGCCCGGACTTGCGCGCGCGCGAAAATACGGATGAGCACGCCTTAGCAACACGAGCAATTTAACTTTTCAGCAACAGATGTTGCAAGGTCACACCCACGCCACCAGATGTCACTCATGCCCTAACAACAAAGTCGCTTAGCAACAAAAACGCGCGCCATCTATGAACGGAGGTGACAACTCATACGCCTAAATCCCGGATTTAAACTGTGCGCGCGCGAAATCGAAAAGAGGAAATGCTATCTTCATCTCGATGAAGTTTAAAATAATCTTCGACCAGTTCAAAGTTTTAACGCTAGGTGTCGGATATCCCGCCATTGGCTGGGACTGTGCAAAGTTTTACGCGCTGGGCCCGAAATTTCACCAGGGCCACTTCAGAGTTTTACGCGCTGGGGCCAGCCCCCCAAATATGGCAGTGCCGCGTCAAAACTTTACGCTTGGTCTCAACTTAGAACGGTTCGTGAGCTTCGAATTTTTACCGTCACCCCTCAGAAATTAACTGTATACAGCTGACCACGTGTGCTAAGGACCCGTCATGTCACGCCCAAATTTAGCGGGTCGTAGCTTTTAACGCCAGATGTAAACAAATTTAGCAAAGAACACTTCAAAGTTCTAACACTAGATGACATCTATCCCCAAATTCACTGGGATCCAGCACGGTGCTGGGGCCAGCCATCAAAATATGGCAGTGCCACGTCAAACCTTTACGCTGTTTCTCAACTTAGCACGGTTCGTGAGCTTCGAATTTTTACCGTCACCCCTCAATATTTAACTGGATACAGCTGACCATGTGTGCTAAGCGCACGGCAGGGCAACTTCAATGCTTTACGCTGGGCCAAGATGTAGCACGGCCTGTGAACTTCAAAGTTTTACCGTCACCCCAGCGAAAATTTAGCGGTATCCAGCTGGTGCTAAGGGAATCTTCAGATGACGCCCAAATTTAGCGGGTCGAAGCTTTTACCACCAGATGTCAGCAATTTTGGCGATGAGCACTTCAAAGTTCCAACGCTAGATGGTGTCTATTCAAAAACAAATCACTGGGTCCAGCACGGTCGGTGAGTTTCAAGACTTTGCCCCAACGTTTAGCAGGTCCACTTCAAAGCTTTACGCTGGACCAAGATTTAACACGGTCCGCCAGCTTCAAAATTTTACCGTCACCTCACCCCCAATTTAGCGGCTGATGCTAATTGGACCGTCACATGACGTCCAAAGTTTATAGCGGGTCGAAGCGTTTACCACCAGATGGCACCCAAATTTGACGACGACCACTTCACAATTTGAACACTAGATGGCGCCTATTCCCGAAATTCGCTGGGTCTTTGCAAAGTTTTACGATCTGGCCCCAAATTTTAACAGGGCCACTTTAAAGCTTTACGCAGGATCAACATCAATCACGGTCCGCGAGCTTCAAAGGTTTACAGTCACCTCAATCCCACTTTAGCGGGACCCAGCTGCTGCTATATGGGACCGTCACATGACGCCGATTATCAGCGGGTCGAAGACCCCGAAATGCAACAGCTAAGGGGGCGCCACGAGGCTACGAGTCCGCGAACACCGCTTGAATCGCGCGCGCGAAATCACGTGATAGGAAGACGAGCAACGTTAGCGCGCAGCGACGTCACACGACCTCCGTCACATGACCTGCGGCAATGACGCATCCTGTTTTTTAACCGTAAGCCAAGTAGCAGGAAACCACGTGATCTGAATTGCACACACGGACAACTAAGACGAATTAAGCGGTCTCGGAAGCAATGTGCTTGTAGCTCAGGGGATAGAGCGTCCGGATGCTGTACGCAAGGTAGACAGGTCGAGTCCCAGTCGGCCGCAGAGGCTTTTTAGCGAATAAAATGCATTTACCGCGCAGCGATTCAAATAATGTCACGTCATGTGACCGCAGCGCAGCGCCCTCTCTCGGATGTAGCACGAACCCTGTGTGACATCACGTGAGCGCCCTCTGTCGGACGCAACTCCAACCCGGAGAAATCACGTGGTTGACGTCACGTGATGGGAGCGGTTGTCAACAGGTGGTGATGACATCTCTGATACGTGTCTTTCCCACGCTTCTGGCACGCGCCGCGTACGTGATTGATAACAGCGGCTGTTAACACCTGGTAATTACATGGTAAGTGGCTGTTAACACCTGATAATTACATGGCACGCGCCTGACACGCGACGCGCACGTGACTTCACCGAGCACGTGACTCGAGGGCGGGACCTCGCTGAGCTCCGATTGGCCACTGGCCAACGCCCATGCCCTGTCATTGGTCCCTGGGATGGGAGAGGGAAGACCAATCACAAAGCCTGGCTTTGTGATTGGTCGGGGCTGGCCCCGCCCCTTGGGGGTTTTGATTGACAGGTGTGTGAGCTGGTGCACCTTTCCTGCTACTCTGTAATGTGATGTTCTAGTAAATTCGAGAGCCGCCTTGCTAATTCGAGGTTAGAATGTTCTACGAACCGAACCTTCTACGCCGAATGTTCCGGGAGACCACGCGTGTACAAAGGGGCTCCGCCTCCCTTAGCGAAAAGTCGTTCAAAATCAGTATACTAGAAGTGCACTGAAGTATACTAAAAGTATACTTTCCGTACTAGAATGTATACTTTAGGTGTACTTAAAGTATACTTCCAGTAAAAATGGCGCTGGACTGAAAGTATACTTGTCCGTACAAAACTAGTACATGAAGTAGAATCGTAGTGCCCGGGGTAAAAAGTAGTTCAAAATCAGTATACAGGAAGTGCACTTAAGTATACTAAAGGTCTACTTTGAGTGCTTGCAGTCGGCGTACTCAAATTATAATATACAGGTATATATATATATATGATATATATTCATAAAGTTCGTATTATTGTACGAGGAATAGAGATTCAGCCATCGAGCTCGATCTAAAGTTGAAACTCTGTAAAAATGTTCGCCACGAAAATCTAACCACTTTTCGTCAAAGGTGTATTTCACAGGTCGGTTTTTTCTTCTAAAATTACAAAGCGTAGTTCTTTCAGTACAAAAATAGGGCCAAGAAACTTGCCAGGTCTACGGCGGGCGGCAACCCAGACCGCCAAGTCCAGTAGCAGGGTGTGTTTGCACCTTTGACGCAAAGTTTAGATGGCTACGTGCAGGCGTCGATTTTTTACGGTCCATTTTAGATCCGAGCCTGGTGACTGACTACCGCTTATATATATATTATATATATATATATATATATATATATATATATATATACATACATATATGAGCGCACTTCGAAACGTTGATTGGAGTTTTAAAGCATTTAGACGTTTCGGCCTGAGACAAGCCTTGTCTCAGGCCGAAACATCGACTCACTAAATGCTTTAAAACTCCAACAGCGTTTCGAAGTGCGTCTTCATTACTTTATAGTCTTCGGCATCCTACGCTATATTTTCTTCATATATTATGATATATTTATATATATACATATATATATATAGTGCGATTTTTTAAGATCAACACAATAAAAACGCGATAGATAGGCCGATGCCGTTTTCACAGGATATTTGTAGGCTCGGCGGACATTAGATGAGTAAATAAACGTCACAGTACGTTGTCTAATTAACTTTTTTATTTGACAGTGTAATTGACCATGTTGAATTTTCAATTTTAAAGGGGCTATGAATAAACTCTAGCCCAACCGAAACAATTTGCGAAAAGGCGACGAGTTTTGGGTTATTCATAGCTAAAAGTCTGCCTTTCGTCGCCTGATCAAAAAACAGCGCGCTGGACAGAGCGCAGGATGTTATGCTTACGTAGTCGCTTCAGACGCACCGTTGGAAGTATGATGCTGGAACATCCACCAAAGGCACGCTGTCAAAAGTGTGCAAGTTTGCTCATGCTGAATCCGACAGCACTTTATAAGGGTTGTAACTTCACTAGAAAATTAAATATTGCATGGAACTCCAATATGAGAAGTTCTCACTAACACAAACAAACATGCCATCACCGACATGCCATGTCAAAACCGCTAAGTCACTCTCCACTTTCCCCGCCCCTGCCGCGCGTGGTTCTTGAATCGGGGGAAGAAAGTGCAAAACTTGATAAATAAATATCTCAAAGCCCCTTGCTGTTTCGTGAATAGTTTTGATTGGGTTAGGCTCTAATAATGACTGCCTCTAAAACAGCAATAGAAAAAAAGTAATTGACGGATTTCAGTTAATTAATACAAATGTTGCCACGGTTATCCACCCATGTAATGTCCGCCGAGTCGCACGACACACTGAAGACTGCATCAACGTTGCAGCGAGCCCTTTTTTTCTAAAAACCTGTTGATTAAAAAATATCACCGGGTATAGCTGACATAATGTGACAAAGGGATGCTTCATTTCTCATTTCACTGCAGACCACGTGGTCCAAAAGTTCTCCGAGGAAACGGCCGGCACTGGCACTGTCAGAGCATACTTACGTCGCAAATGCAACATGGACTATAGCCCTAAAAAAAGCACAAATAGAAAAGTTAGCTACATTGTACGCCACGGAAAGTAGCGTTATTTAACTTGTCAATAATTATTTTAGCTAGTCATTTCTACTATATTTATCAATTGAAACGTCTACTTTTATTGAAAAGATAGCTTTTATTTTCCCTGAACTGTATTTGTTACCTTTATTGAAGAATAAAAGTTTACTGTAAAACACTGTTAGCACTATTCGGAAGCTAGACGATCGAGGGCAATTGCACTGTTTGATGCTGCTGATGCAAAAGCATGCACATGTCTTTGTTTTCAAAGTGCACCGCCACTTGCGTGCTGCCTCATAGGCTAGTAGACAAAGAACGTTTGCAGGATGATCCAGTGTTTTTGTAATGCAGGTCTCAGCTCACTATACGCTTTTTCGGATATCTGCATCCACAGCAATCAAAAGGACAGGAGGCAAAGGAAAGCACGGCTAATAACGGGGACATAAGATGCTCCACCTTGCATAGTCACATGCAGCGCAAATCAACTTCTGAACCGCATAAGCGTAGTAATGTTAATGGAAGCTCGCTCTGAAATTGACTGGAGAAATCGGCACCTTCATGTAACAACCTCAAGCTTTCACCGAAAGTGTTTCATGGTGTAGATTTATCTTGCAAAACTCTAAGACATCTCAATTCACGTGAAAGGAGCTTGACAATTGCAACAACGAACACGCCAACACAGTCGATCGAGAGTTCCACGCTGAAAAAAAATCGACGTAAATTTTACGTGTCTTTCCCTCGCCAAAAAAAAAAAACGGGCACGCTCATTGTTTCAAAATACGAGGTTGCCCTCATTATTTATTTGCCGCGAGAGCCGAGCCTTCCAGAAAAGCCGAAATCCCAGGAGTGCAAGCATGCGCAGATGAATCAGAATAGCCTTGGCGACGAAGGAGAAATTGCTTGAGATAGTTTCGGTTTTACGCTGAAAAAGAAAACCTAAAGTTTAGATAAAACCTAAGATTGAACTCAATCTTTTGTTAATTTTTTACAAAATTAATATAGTGACATTATTATTATTAATATATATTGATTTCCTTAGTTTTGTTTAAAAAAAAACAGAGCAAGAAAAGAGACTTTTGAAAACTGCGCATGACCATCGGTATTGCAATCAGCTTCCGTTCGGCCGGCGTTGGAGTTCCGGAGGCTTCGAGCATCGCTTCATTTTTAGCCGTTTTAGCGGATATTTTAGATATCTTCCTTACGAATACCGTGTTCAAGAATAGCAAGTGATTACTGAGAGCTGGGAGACGCTGCGTCTTACCAACGCAAGTATAGTGGCGGACAGTCATGGCCGACTGGTGCAAGCGCCGGTGAGGAAGTTTCGTTTGTTTCTGCGTACACACTAAACATCGTAACACCCTTATGGGTGTAAATGGCTTGTCCTATAACTAACACCCATATAGGTGTAGCAAAACGCCCTACAAAAAGGGCGTTATACCTAACACCCCTAAAGGAGGGTGTTTTTCCCGAACACCCTTAAATAAAGGTGTGATTCCACAGTACACCGTTTTATTAGGGTGTTACGACTGCGCAGTACGCCCTCTAAATTGGGTGTACCGCCGCCAGAAAGGCAAGTAAAACAAAACGCAATGACCGACACCCATAACATAGGGTGTATTAACCCAAATTACTGCAGGAAGAAATGACTGCGAATGAGTCGAAACATGCCTGGTTTACTTTTTATTTTTCGATCAAGATTCTACTAGGTTCTACTAAATTCTCTTTAGACGATTGCAAGGAGGTCACCTGGCCGCAGCCATGTCTCTGCTAACTACGTTCACAAATACGGAACGACCGGTAGTTACTTGGGACGCAAGCGGCAGTTCATGTTTGTAAACAGTAAAATGGTCTATTGAGACGGAAGCAGGACTACAATCAGAAGCATGCATGCAGAGTACTTACATATAAGAGAGCGATCTCATGTAATCCGTGATAGATGCATAATCCGATTCGAGCAGCACAGAACAATTCGCAAACACAATGCCGGGGATGAAGGCGGTCGCTCACATTCAACGGAAGTATTGCGGTCACCGATGAGGAGCTCTCTGTCGTGATAGATGCACAATCTGATTCGCGCAGCACGAAACAACGCAAACACAATGTCGAGGATGTAGGCGGTCGATCAGATTCGACGGAAGTCTCGCGTCCGCCGATGAGCAGCTCTTTGCCGAAACGCGTTCTACAAACACAGCACAATAATTCCATAGACTCCGACGAAATAAACGGCCATTATAAAAAAGTTGGCATGGATGTATTCCGCCGTTCACGACGAAAAACTACGGTCGCGAAGTGGAACTCGTCAGGACCTGCTTGCACGAAAAACAGGAGAGCACTGAAGGACGCTTTTTGGAAACCGGATTTACGTGGTCCCTACAACTCACCATAACCTGGCAAACGGCGAAGGCTATGACCCCAGTGAGCCCATCAGCGCGTCAGAGCGAGTCGCGTGACAAATTTTCGTCCAAGCGTTTTTGTCCTACGGAGAGCGGTCACGTGTTTCGCTCCACCCCTCTGATTCGCTAGAAGCGGCCTTCGCACTCGCTCACAGCCACACGAAGACCCAAAAGAAGGTGTGGAAGCTTATCAGAAGACGAGGTCAAAGGGGGTGGACAAAGCAGCTAATCTCCCTCTGCTGCCTCCTGCCCTGTACAGGGAGGCTCGCCTTGTGTGCGGGACCTTGGAGTCGTTGTTGTTCGGGTGGCGGTTCCCTTTCGAAAAGTGTGGAGCCGGGGAGTGGCTTATGCTGTCTCGGTAGAACTCGTTGATCGTCGTCTTGTTTATGCGTTTGAGTTCCTTCTTTCCCTTTCTTTTTTTTTCTCCATGTGTTGGGAAGTGTACTTATTGGTCCAGTCAGGTGAGATTGTACTACCCGAAATAAGGGCGCCACAGCTTGTTCAAAGCTTCAGCGCAGTCAAAAAAAAAATATTAAGCAAAACGGAATTTGTTTGCTTTTAGCCCGAGAAAGACTTCTCGGGCTAAAAGCAAGCAGATTCCGTGTTGCTTAATTTTTTTAACGTCGTATTTTAGGCGGTCAAGAAATAGAAATACCTCTCCGGCATAGCCGATTAACGCAGGATACTCAACACTCAACCAAAAACGGCGTCGCGTACGTTATGTCAGGATGGCGTCGGCGCGACTCATCCCATTCGTTAAATATTGGCTGAACCAAAATGGTGTGGGCACAATCCTTTCGATTAGATCCAATATCGCGCAATACGGTGTGTTTCCTGGGCTGTATATTTACACGTCTTCGGTCACCTTTTGCGAGCGGAGGTGATTTTTAAATCGAAGTTGAACTGATAAAACGGATGCATGCGCGACACGTAATTTTCGGCTCGTGTCGGACGGAGAGTTCGATCGGAGTTGCAAAAACTATTCTCTAGCACTGCCTAATCATACGCGCCTTCGTGTGGCGATTAATCATACTCGATGTTAGTACCGCCGTACATCAGCAACCGTTTCACCAAAGCGATAAACATGAACGGTTATGAAATCATGGGTGTATTCGACAGTATCAACATTACGCCCCTCTCACACCGTGTGAATGAAGGGCGTAAAATTCGCCCATACACCCTTTTTACACGATTTTAGAAACCATCGCTACAAGTGGGGCGTAAAAAGGGCGTGTAAGGGGTGTAAGACGTCAACACACCCTTTTTACACCCACTGATATTCAGAAATCGTGTAAAAAGGTTGTAAAAAGGGTGTTTTTCCTAACTTGCACCCTTCTTACACCCTTTTTACACGATTATGGGTGTTACAATGTTTAGTGTGTAGTGCGCCGCTGTTTCAAACTTTGTCGTGTACCGTGTGCTTGCTAAGCTATGCTTGATTCTAACTATGCTCTACCCGGTGTTATTTCGTCATTTGAAAAGAGCGTATCTTCAAAATTTATGGCTCTCTCCGCAGAGTGAGAAAGATTCGCGTGCGGCGGAACCGAGGGCCAGCCGAGGGCCTGTTGGTGGCGCCGTCCTACGACGCTTGCCCGACGACGCTTTTGCGGAGCGTTCAAGTGCAGTCTGACGGCAGGTCAAGCAATCACAGGTCATGCTAGTTCTGACGTGTGGTCCCAACAGCCTCTCGCCAACGATTTGTTTCATAAAGCGGGAGCGAGAAAAACGTTACAAGAGCGAGCAGCATGATTTCTTGCCTGTGCTGATGCCTGTGCCGTAGAGACGCGCGGTCTCTTTGCGTATGCCGAAGCGGCACGCTTTCCAAGTTTACGATTGTGTGATGTAAATAAAGTGAGTTTGGATGTCACGTTTTTTATTAGCGGCGAAATCCGCTACAAAAAGCAGAGCAGTTAGAAAAAGCAAATGCGTGAAAAAATGCGAAAAGGACCAGAATATTCGATGGAGTTGAAAGACTACCAACGTACCAACTCGCCCAGTTATTCTTTGTCAAAGAATAATAGCCAATAGTAATAATTTAAATAAATGCCAACTTTTAATTGGTTACAAATTTGTAATTGATGCGGTACAGCCCTACGCTGCTCTAGTGCTTTTATGATATCAGGTAATGTGTAAATGTATAGGATAGTTCATAGCAACCATTTATGTCCGACCCATTATATTGAATCTTTTCTCTAAAAGCTCGAAGTTATACAAAAAAGTGCTCATCATAAATTAAGCCGCACCACTGAATGTGTAATAGCATGTGACTTGTATGTATGTTCTCAGCAAAAGAAAAGGATGCATTCAAAAAGGGCCAATCATTTTGTTTCCTCTGTGTTAGAGCTTCTTTCAGGTACACGCAAAATGTGGGTGTCTACGTCTAAAAGAGTGGAATTGACGTTTCCCGCAGGGCTGCAGGCCTGACTCAGTTTGGCTAGCAGGTTGCAACCTATGGGAACCTGCAGGGAACTGCATCACAAGAGTAAAAGTGACGTCCGCCCACTGATCTCTATTATGGGTGGCTGGATGGTGCATCGAGCAGACAGGTATGAAGCCACCAGAAGTAAGCGGCCTGTCCTGATAGCGAGCGCTTGACAGGCTTTTCAATTCTCCCGAGTGCTGGTTCGAACAGCGTTCAGGGCGCTGGGTTTTTTCTTGTCATCCCAAGAGAGCCTGCTTGTTGCGGAGTAACAGTGCATGCGGACCCGAGAAGTCTCCTGGGAAACCATTCGATGTGAAAATTTTGAGATTCTATTTTATCAAAAAGTGCATATGTCCCACGTTCAAATGTCTTATTCTTGGGATTTCATCCAGAACTAATCTCTGCAGCGCACTGGCACAAGCGGAGAAGTGCACTGAACAAAGCAAATCCATCGCAATGGTGACTTTGCGAGCGCTTTGAAAGGTTTGAATGGCATAAACGACTTTATTTTCGCGAGCTCAATATTTCATACATTTTATGAAGTAATGTTCAATGCATTCGTATCCATGGGGTTACTTTTTTGCAGGACCAATTTTAAGCAATTTCGATAAACTCGCAAAAACTAGGCCTTCACAAAAATTAAGTCGTTTACAGTAGTACAATTAATCTTGAAACCAATATCGAATACCGTATTATACTAAACTTCTAAAATAAAATGTTAATATTAGTACAGCCCTGAAAATGGCCATTCTCGAATGTTTTCGTTGTGGCCTTCATCAATCCATATGTGCTTAAAATGTAGCAGCTGCAACCTTGAATCTGGAAAAGGCTATTGTTTGTCACACATTTTCTTTATGGTGCCTAAGATTTTAGGTAATAAATGTTGTGCCCTGCAATAAACACTATTACCTGTAGCATAGCCCTGGGCATGCAAAGAAGGCACACCACCAATGTCTGACATATCAGGCTTTCAGAAATGCTATTGTCCGATTTTCCTCACCCTTGTCTCAGGATGAAGTGGTTACTATCTTGCCTTCCTCACATAGTGGTCCTTTGAGCGAGTTATGTGATGTTATATCATAGGGTGGCATAGAATAATTTTCTCTTCTCTTTTTACGCAGGATGTAATGGCACACCATCATCACAAAGGAGAGTGTACAGTGAGGCAGGCTCGGAAACTTGAATAAAGTGATAAGTAGGATTTTAATTTCTGTCTTATCAATTACGTGAAGAACACTGATCATAATGTTTGTATGCTACACATACATACTTTCAGTTGAAAAATGTAATGGATCTTTTCTTTATGGCTTTTCTCACACAGTTTCAGAAGACGCTGGTACGTCATTTTCACGAGGAATGTTTGGAAATAGAGCTGCCAAAGATTTCCTCGTAATTTTCACGTACATAGCCGCAAATCAAAATGACGACTCTCCTAGCCAATGTTGGAAAACGGCAGTACATTATTTTCACGAGGGAAGATTTGGAAATGATTCAATTGTCATTTTCACGTCTATACTCGCAACTTAAAAATGCGGTGCCTCTTTTTTTTTTTGACAACTTTTCCCACATAATTTCATAACATGATTGTACGTTATTTTGACGAGAAATGTTTGGAAATAGAGCTGCCAAGACTTTCCTCGTAAATTTCCTGACTCATTTTTAAGAGTGCATCTCCCGATAATGGCGCCTCTGCATTATCATCAATTGAGTTGTCAACGGCGTTTCTTAACATTTCACGAGAATGGAGCGATATGTCATGAAATTTCACAAGTTGGAATCCAGCCGTTCAAAGAAACACCTTTGAAAAGTCGGCTTTTTAAATGCAGGCGCCGATTTTTCTGGCCAATTTTAGACCGTTCTTTCCATTCAGAACGCCCGACATACACTGCGTCCCAGATAACTTGCACCATACTTAAAAAAACACAGGAGCGCTCTGCAGGAGTGAAATCAACTGTCGTTAGCAAGCGTCTTGCGAAAGTGCACAGATTTTTTTAATGCGCCTGGTTATCTAAATAACTAAGATTAATCAGCTAACCTTTCAAATATTCTTTTAATGGCCAAGATGTCAATTGTAAAGTTGCAGGGCGCATTGAGAAACACCCAATTAAAGTGTTTGCAACATAATACGCTTTCGTGCTTTTTTCCGGCCTTCAAAGAACGCACATTCGCGGCGCGCCGTGATTGGGGAAGCGAGTTGTCACGCGGTATTTTTTGTATTTCGCGGGCGTTTTTTGAAGGCTAGGAAAGAGGGGCATGCAAAGTGCACCTTGTTGAAAATAGTTTCATTGGGTGTTTCTTAATGCGCTCTACAACTTTCCAATTCACACCTCGGCTTTTAAACGAAGATTTCAAAAGTTAGCTTGTTAGTCTTAATTAAATAACTAGGCGCACTAAAAAAATTTGTGCACTTTCGCAAGAGTCTTGCTAACAGCGTACAGTTGGTTTCACTCCCGCAGAACGCCCCGGTTTTTTTAAAGTTTGGTGCAAGTTATCTGGGACACCCCATATATATGTACTGGTAGTGTACATTTAGTTCACTAAAAGCATACATGTAGTGTACTAAATGTACACTTATATTATGCTAGATGTACACTCAAGGTGCACTTATGGTATACTACATATGTACATGGGGTGTACTAAAGGTATACTATTTTGTTTAATAAAAGTGTGAAACTAGTACGATTTCAGTACATACCCTAAGTTCACTATTAGTATACATTCAGTATACTGATTTCGAACGACTTTTCGCTAAGGGCTGGCACGCCGAGTCAGTTTCGCCTCAGCGTTCGATCCTGCGGCTTCGCCGCTTTCGACGCCCGCGACGCTCTGTTATTATCCTTCTTTTTCCTTTTATGTTTGGGCACAAGTTCGCCCCATTAAACGTTTAGTTTGTTTATTTATCAGCGCCTCATCATTTGTCATTCGTGACAATATGCCTTGCAAGTGAACTCAAAGGCGTACCTTGGGCGTGAGGACGTCAAAACAATATCTCGAAACAGAGTAAGGATGAAAAAGGGCCTCGCTAATAAATGGGCGAAATGAGAAACGCACTGCCAAGGCAACCGAGCACGCTATTTTTAATTCTAACTGAGGCGATACGAGTGAGTGTATTTGGTGGGTAGTTATACGCACGAGGCGCGTAAATAGCAGTCGTCGCATGTGCACAGTTTTGGGTAGTATTCGACGTTTATAAAATGTGTACGAAGCAAACCAAGCTGCTGGTTTGGCTAAACGAGCGGTATTGCTTAAAATTACCGAAAAGCCCTGGTTTTGCACGCGCCGTGGTGTCGTTTATTTTCCTAACTCAAGTGATGCCGAGTCTGCAAATGCACTTTGTTCAAGAAAATGAAAAGTTTTAGCAGAACGTACGCTATGGACTGCGAGTGTGTCGGGCGCGTGCTCAATCCATGCTCAAAGCGACGGCACGAGCTCCCGCTAGCAACGCATTCCTCCTACGAAGCTCTTTACACTCAGGGAGAGGTGCAGTCTATCGTGTGCCTGCTCTCAGCTCTTGCTGCAATAAACGGGTAAACAAAAAATATTTTTGCAGTGCATGCCGATGTCTCAAAATATTCAAAACTACATTGGCATTTTTTTTTATTGTTCTATGTTAAGCGGAATCGGAGAAAGCTTGTCTTCACACCCGAGCGATTCCAACTCTGCTCGCGTTATTATACTTGCTGATCAATACGTCTTCACGTGCTTTAGAGTTCCAATAAATGCGCACAAACGCTAGTTTCTTCACGTTAGAAAGCAAAACTGTCTTCATATCTAAAAGAATAAAAAAACTATAGTCCGCCGTATGCAATAGCAAACAAGTACGACCCGGCACGCAGGCGCACGCGCCTTGTGGGCCTCGCCCAGACATGGCGGCGGGGGGCGTGGCGCGGAAGGAGGGCAAGGAGGATAGCTTTCGATGGAAAGGAATAAAACGCGGGGAGGAGGAAATGGACAGTTAAAACTAAGTACGATAACAGCTCCACCCTTTAGCGACGAGTTGAAACATGAAAGTTGCTTCATATGGCTATCTGCTAGTCACTGAATGTTCCCAGAGTCCGAAACTCCCAGGCTCGAGGTGCCAAGATGGCGGCTCACTCTATTTTTCTTTACTGTGCATACAGTTGCCTAGAGAGGGGTAGTTGGTCCACTCGGCCACGAAACCGGTCTTGGCGAAAAGACCCGCAAACATGAAAAACAAAAAAAACAGAGGATAGCGGTAGCGCTGTAGTCGACTTTGCCTTAACAATAGACAGTTTTAGTATAGCGTTGCTGGCTCTTACGTAGGCAATACGCAATAATATAGCGTGCGCTAAAAACGACCTGCTCGGACCAAATTCAGTTGTGCGTTACGTTTCCGAGTGAACACCTCGCATGATCTTGGTTAAATTCGCCCGAGCCGTAGAATTCCGCGTGCTTATAAAGCCACCATGCTCCTCACAAAAAAAAAAAAAATGAAAATGGTAACGTGAGAAATCATTTTATTTCAAATTAAACCAAGCCGCAGCTGCCTCGTCAAGCGAGCTTTTCTGCAGGGTACAGAGGCTACGAGTACGAGTGCGTAGCCAAATTCGATCACGGAGTCTCCGTCAATCGTCCCGTGGAACCGGCACCCTTCATCAATGCCATCGCGGAATGAAATCCATGACCTACTGATGTCCGGTGCATAGCGACCACTTCGGCAATTTCTTGAAGTTCGTCCGTCGGCGATGAACTGTGCTAATAGGCTTAGCGTTGAGCAGATCGCAGCGTTGACGCACATTGCGAGCGGTGAACATTTTCACTGTGCACTCCTTCAGCTGCACGGCGATCTGATTCGACCGCGGTAGGTCCCGGAATGAATTGCCGAGCTGAACACCACACAATTTCACGTAACACTGTATTTCCCGAATACCCTGTCGCCCTTGCTGCGCCAGCCGAGGTAACTGCCATCTTGAAACTGGTGCTCTCGTTGGGCCCAAGATCTCTCGAGAGCTTCCCGCAAAGCCCGCTAACCCGCAACGCAAGATCCCCAGCGTTGCGTGCGTACGCAATACGCTAGCTCTTCTATTGCGTTCTGCGCATGCGCGCTCACGACCCGCAATTTCCTTGCGTACGCAAAGCTCTAGAGAACGGTCCACTAAAACTCTCTAATATCGCTGGCCGTGAACTGCCAGCGTGTTGCGGTCGCTCCGAGGTCGCGGCCTTTCATTTAATGTAAGGAACATCCGCTTTCTGACGGTGCGAACATGTTGCGCATACACTACTATGAAACCCGAGATGAGAAATTAAATCAAAAACGGTCAAGGGAAACGCAGCTGGGGGTTTATTGACCACAAAGCGTGAGTGGATACACATTCCGGCAAAAGGTAGAAAGAAAAAAACACGTCCCAAAGCCCAGAGTGTTTACAGGCGGTAGTCCGGCTGGTTAATCCTCTCTAAGGTTCACCACACCACTAATGGTACGTTTACACTTGCGGATCCGCTAGCGAATCCGCCCAGCTTTTGCCGCTGGGGCGAAACGCTGGGCGGAAAACGCGGTGGCGAGCCGTTTAGGTCCGGGACCTATTGCTGCCGCCGAACGAGGCGTTTCGCTGACCGGAAGTGACATTCTTGCGCAGCGCGACGCTGCCTACGTCATGAGCCCGCGTAGTTCCGGGACCAGCAACGCCCGGGAGAAAGAGCCGTGGCGGGAACTGTCGCGCCTTCTCGTCATATTTGACGAGATGTTACGGGAACCGCTGCCGCAGCCGGCGCCGCCGCCGCCGCTCGAAGGAAATAGATGTAAACCGCAACCCGCTCGTCGCCGCCGCCGTCCGGGAGCGGATCCGCTCCCGCGGCAGCCGGATTTCTTCTGAGGTGTAAACGTACCATT
>JAZHYW010032040.1:0-59382 GCA_037355805.1 Ixodes ricinus | reverse complement strand
GTGAATGGAAAGAAAGAATGGAAAGTGGGGCAAGTTTGTGACTATTCCTGGTCTTGTCCGTTCACTTCTTCCACCCACGGTTTCATTTGTGCAGTTTCCACCATGAAAGCTTCATGAGATTTGCTTAGTGGTATAGTGAAAAAGTAGGACGGAGGCGATGCAGCGCCGCTTCGCTCTGCCACCTATGGGCCTATTTCGTTTACCCTCGTCCCCAGCCACGTAGTTTGACAAATCCGGTATGCGGGATGAAAAAACCGAGGGCAAGTAAAATATTATAATAAAAGGTAAATCAAGAATGATACATGTCGCGATTAAAGCGTGAGCTTCTCCCAGTTGTGTGGCAAGAGCAAAAGGATGTTTTCTCACATACCGGAAGTTTCGCGATTCAAGATGACGGCGACCGCGAAGAAAACATCTATAGTCAATTCTTGGTTAACAAAAGCAGGATAGGCCCCTCCCACAAAACCCTGCCCTCTTTCCACTTTCGCGGAGCGAACGCTGGAGAGGAGGCGAGTGGAGAAGAGGAGACTACCTATCAGAGCGAGCAGAATGACTTGTGAGAGGGAGAGCCTTGCCCAGCTATCCTAAACCTGCAGCAAGTTATAGACCTTTTCCGCTTACTCTTGCCCCCGACCGCCAAGTAGGCATATCCGGTATGGGCGACGAAAAAATATTAAAACGTTTCAACCTGAAAATATTAAAAAAATAGAGGGGAGAGAAAACGAGAATGGGTGACGGTTACGCTTTTCTCCTAAATGCACTATATTGGCGTGGTGACGGCAAAACAATGTTTTCGCCCATACTGGAAGTGACGACAATTCAAGATGGCGGCGCCATTGAAGAAAGGGTCTATAGATAAGAAACATATCAAAACTTCAGAATTGTCAACCTGCACGCTGGTCTAGGAGGAATATTCTGGACAGGCATTTCTGCAAGCTGAACTCCAGAAGCGCTTATGGTCACATTTAAAAAAAAAAAAAATTGTAGAGCCCTTCCACTTCACGTGAAGATGGAGGACCAGCGAAGCTGTTATTTTTACGACGCCTAAGACGATGCCTAGAGAACGACGACTTCTAGGACGACCTCGAGGACGGTGCCTAGAGATTATAACAAGCGATCAGGACCTCACTATCTAATAATGCCAAGGAAAGCTGACTCGCGCTGGTTGCCAGCTCTTTTCCTTATTATTTATTCATACTTGCCACGACCAATGGGGAGTTTTCTGTCAACATCCGCGGACGCAGTTTTTTCCTAGATCCTAGCGCATAACAGCTTCGCTGTAACGAGCGTGTTAGAATTAAACAGTTAAAAAAATCAGGTCTAGCTAAATCGTTCATTGGTTGTCTCCACTACGCAGTAAATACCATTCCTTACGGTTTTAAATCTTTATTACAAGACGCAACATCTACAGAAATATACCTAGTTTTTTATGTTTTTTTTTTTGTGGGGGGGGGGTGTAGGGGGGGCAGTGCAACATTAACCCTTAAAAGGATACTAAGTTCGGAGCTTATTTCTTGGTTTATACGTGTTCCAGGGAGCAGTACCACATCGGACACCCCAATTTCTTGTTGAACAAGACACGAAAATGAGTTTTGAAACGAATTGAACGATTAGCAAATGGCACCTGGTGGATGTCGCTAAAGCCTCGTTTGTAATATCCGTCTAGGAACATTGACAGGTAGCAGGCACGTAGCCAGGATTTTGTTTCGGGGGGGGGGGGGGGGGGGCCGCCCATGACAAAAGGCTGTATGAGGGGGAGGGGGGAGAGGAGGCCCCAGCAAAATGGAAGATTTCGGGGGGGGGGGGCCTGGGGCCTCCCCCTGGATACGTGCCTGACAGGTAGTGACTTTGACTTTTTTCCGCATAGAACTATATCCTCACTGGTGCCCCATGCGAGCAAGCATGCGCATCGTGCGCGTGAACGTAGCTTTAATAAGCTTGTTAGGCACGCACTTCCAAGCACGAACAGAGACTTGGCGGCGGCCAGATGCCCTCCTTGCCTGCTTGCAATCGTCCTGTCGACAAGAGCTTCGTGCCTCAGCCTTCCTCGTCCCGAGACAGGTTAGGTCACGATTGCTCTGGATGTCACGTGCTCTCCACTGGATGCTCTCCGAGCGCTTGCCAGAGTGGGCCGTTCATAACGAAGGATGGAGCCGCAAAATACAAAAGTGCGATTGCCATTTACGGATGTTGTGGATCATATTCAGCCAATTTCTGAACACGACGGGTATCCGGGCTTGGGTCGAGCTGGTTGGTGCATTACTAGGATAGGGCCAGCTTGAACTTGGGAAACTTCTATTTTTGTTTTTCACGTTTTTTCGTCTCCCAAGTTCAAGCTGGCCCTATCCCAGTAACGACGGGTATATTTCACATTTCGTTAAAGTATTCCTTTAAGCAGCTAAGCAGACGTCATGTTGGTTGTATACATAATATTAGAGCGCATCGTGTGAATCCTGGAGTGAACTCTGAACTTGTGGCCTTGTCATTCAAGCACAAAATTGTGCCCGTGATAAAGGCGCGCTCATGACAGCCGTGAAGAATATGAGCAGAAACAGGATTTGTCATGCATTTTTTTATGTTGAAATTAATATTTTCAGATCTTGCCTGGGCTCGTGGTCAAGTGCATCTGCATCTGCATCATGCTGGTCAGCATCAACACCCTGGGAGTCTTCATCTTTGATCTCAACAGCTTCCCGACATGGGCAGAAGACTTTGTAGCGAATGATTCATTATCCGCCGTCCTCAATCGCACAATTACAGTCTCGGGACATTGAACACGACACACATTGATCTTTTTACTCGCCGAGTTTGTTTATTCCGGATTGAAAAAGTTTTATCCAAGTGGAAGTTTTTCTGTTTCGGCCCTTTTGTCGGTTTGTTTAGGCCCTTGTGTCCTACCATAGGGTTCATTCGCGCATTTTTTATCCGTCGTGGCACTAAATATTAAAAGCTAGATTAAATAGACAGCGAAAATATGTAACAAGGATTCCAGATATGGCATACAGGACTGTATTATTGAAGTGGAAAGGACAGAGATGTAATCAATTGTACACATACCCAGTTAGACCGACAACTGGTGCACTCTAAAAAAGGGGTTTATTATTACACATTTTGTCCCATATGCTATACGTGCAGCGCACTGACGGTGAACTGACGGCCCCAACTTTTACGGGGGGCTTGGTAACGGCGCGATATAACTTATATAAACAGCTGAAGTATGTACCAAAACTAGAGTAAAATACACCGAGGTTTTATCTCGTTTAACACCGGAGACTGGGTGAATAAAATGAAGAACTTTTAATCGAAGGAACAGACACAGAAGTGAACGTCTCAGTGCAGCACTACAGCCTTTTTTACTAAGGGGTGTTGGTAAAGCCATGCCCTTTTATTTTACTTTGTCGTTTTGCTGCCTTATCGTTGTAATCTGGAAGTAGAGAAATCTAAGGGGATACTCTACCGAGCAGAAACGGGAGGGTAACATTAAATCTACTAGCACTTTTTTAAAATTAAATTTATGTACATTTATGTATTTGAATCCTTTACTTCTGTGTCTGCTCCTTCGACTAAAAGTTCTTCATTTTCTTCACCACAGCTGCAGGTGTTAGACGACATAATTAGCTACCACCAGCTCGCCTGCACACTCACAGTCTTTTCAATGAGGTTTTGATGTAGGGCCAACAAAACCCGGCTTTTTGTATTAAGTAACACGAACGTGAGCTGCTTTAAGTTCTACCATTCGGCTATCAAGCTGCTCGTGGAAGGTGGTACCGTCGGTTCGACGTCAGTGCACTGCACGTCGAAGTGAAGTGTTGAGGATTTATTATACGGGAGATGGGGTGTAAGATTATTCCATTTTTTCTGAGAGTGTGGAGGTTAACGGGGTTACATTGGGTACATTCTTAGCAATATGTGAACCATCATATGAGTTACATATGACTTGGTGATAAATCAGCCTGCCCATTCGGCACATAAAAAAGAACTACGTTCGGTATAGGCGTTTTTCGGAAGTCATATTCCATGAGCAAAGAGGGTTGGCAATAAGCTCACAAAGCTCTTTGATTAGTAGAAACCACACTCTTAAAAAAATATCTGCCATTGCAGAAAGTATCGCTTTGACAGGATTATTATTTTTGTTATATAAAGGTGTAAAGATGAGTAAGATATAGTAATAATTAATAACGACTTGTACAAAGCGTTTTGCAAATATTCTTACCTCATTCATTTAACTTCTACTTGGCGGAACGGCACCCTTAGAGAATCGTGACATTTAGCGCGGAACGTTCTTTGGCTAGGTGTTCGCCATTCCGTGAAGCCCAAAAGTGGAGCCTATATAAAAGCGTGGCCACGAGGCTCGACACTGATTGGTTGACGGGTGGGAGAGGAGGAATGAGGTGCTCGACGTTGACTGGTTAACGAGATGGTCATGTGACCAGAGGTGGAGTGAGGAGGAGAGCTAGGCGAGGAGGCGAGTGGGGAGGGGAGGAGTGGGTTAGAAGATTCCGAAAGATAACCAGGTTTATCATTTGAATTGTACACATGCCACGCGTTAAATTACCTGATGAACAGCGCCATGAACGTAGGCGTCTGGCTAAACACTAGACGACTTGCAAAAGAATGAAACAAACGTTTGTTTATATAAACGTTATAAAACGTTGATACATAAATGTTTATATATATATAACGTTTTATACTTACATAAACGTTTTAGAGATAACGTTTACATAAATGTTATTTAAAAAGTGTTAGTACATTTGATGTTGCCCTCCCGTTTCTGCTCGGTAGAATATTCCCTTAGATTTCTCTTCTGGCAGATTGCAAAAATGAGGAGGACAATGCTTTACCAACACCCCCTATTTAAAAAAAAGGCTGTAGTGCTGCACCGCCTACGTCACCTAATGGAGGCCTGCACGGATTGGACAGCAATGGACAGGAGTCCCAGCCGATCGAAGCGGACAAAGCACTGATGTCCAATCTGTGCTCGTATCCGACCTCCAATATATGGCGTAGACAGACTAGCCTCGTTGTCTGGGTGTAAACTCTACGCGCTCACCTCTAGGAGGGGCGGGGGAATAATATTGTGGTAGATTGGGGAGGGGTTGAAAGAGGGCATATGAGTAGAGGCAGCGAGCAAAAGAGGAAGGCCATTCTGACCTATTGCGCGGGCCTCTGCGCAAACCAAACGCATTGTGTACACAAATGAACTAAGGAAATACAACGTTTTTGCAAATGTACATACGCGTATCATATACCCATCACACTGAGTGAGCGTCACCATCCATATTTCGACGAATGTCCGGTGTCGTGAATAAAATAATCAACTACATTTTGTGTTGCCTCGTTTTAGTATTTTAAGCATTAAGGTGCCTACCACGTTCGATAGGATTCTCAGGTGGAGCGAAAACTTCTGACTGTGTCTCGTACAGCCTTTTCAAACGCAAGGAGACCACAATTCAGATACCTCAATCCATCGCATAAAGACGTACGTATTATCGCGGACAATATGAGCTGCAATAGTCCTTCATGCGTCTACGGTGCACTTGCCCATTTTTTGAAAAAGTTGTGATCCTGTAGAAGAATAGAATGCGAAGTTGAGGTCTCATACCTGAGACGTTCGGGGAAATTGTGATATGATAAAACTTGTGGGAACCACAGGAGTAGGAAAAAGGCCGAGTCGTGTGTTTCAGCTCACAATGTCCGCGGGAGTACTGGTGGGCGTTTTCAGATAAGATCGAACAAATGCCAACCATGTCATTAAAAAGGCTCTCCGAATTCCTGGATGCAGAGGAACTGGACGACGACGCCATTGGAACAAATCCCGAGAAAGGTATTTTTATATTGTTTATTTATTTATTTATAGTATAGCACGGTGCCTGGAGGGCGTCTTCGTCTGGTTTGTTTAGCGTCCCATGCTGTCCATGCATCGACTGTGGTCCTAATGTGGCAACAAATGACGTAATTAAAGCGGAGTGTCACGATTTCGGATGTCGCGATCCTGGTGGTTGGACGTAGAAATGCTGGCGAAAAGCTCGAGCGAACGTAAGCGTCGCTTTCGTCACAGCGTTACAACTGCTGGCTGCCAAAGCTTCCGTAAACTGCCAAGCTGAAGAGCGACCTGCAGGAGAACAGGCGTCTGCCACATCCACCACCACTGCTGTGACGCCGCCAGGATCGCGGCCGGCGGCAGCATGACACTTGTATGACGTCGTCAGGCGGAAATCGAGGGAGCACTTTTTTGGGCGCGGTAAACACGCCTGTAGGACCACTGATCTCTATGACTATTTGCTCGATGGCGCATCCCCGCTTGAATGCGCCATCGCTGCAGCGCAAGTGAGACCACCAGATGGCCATCTTAAGACATGGAAAATCGGCTTTTTGGAGCGCTGCGGAGGCTGGGTGGCAGCGTGCTGAAGACACGTTTTCTGCTCGTTCGTCGTCGTTCGCCGAAAAAGTTTGTTAAATCCCCGTGTAAACGGTTTCAAGTGGCTTTGAGAACACGTGGAAAGTTTTACGAAAGCGCAGCACCACAGAAAAAAGTGCAACTCGTCAGACGCAAGTCTCGCCGGTCTCGTGGCGTGATTAAAGCTTCATTGGCACGCCGAAATGCTGCGTCTCTGCCTTCGCACGCTTGTATACCGATCAAGAATCGACTCCGCGTGGATTTGCTTCGCGAGTTGCAGCATCCGTGAAGACGTATGTGCCTCTGGGGCAGCGTTTTACTTTAGCCTTAGGGCTGTATTTGTCATTTGCGGCACTCGTGGTCCATAAACGAGCTTGACCCAGTGGCGACGGAAGAGGGGTAAGGGGTACGGCGACGGCGACATATTGCACACGAGTATATGGTCCGCGTTTAAAAAATGTAATTCGTTCTCGCTGTTGCATGATTTTGTGTTCGAAAACCTGCCTTCCTCCACAGCGTTGCTCTATTTGTGCCCTGATGTGATCTTTCGAGTAGGTTTGGAATTTAGCCATGATTAATCGTGCATAATGGCAACCACCGATTTTTTTTTCCTATTGATAGCAACTTCGTCGGAACACCAGGACGATCCAAATGGCATCTACACGCGACACAACTTCAAAACTTTGCTACAGCGTTGATTCTTGACAAGTATCCAAGGGTGCGAAGGCACAGAGACGCTACACTTCGGCGTGCCAAGGAAGCTTTGATCACGCAGCGACTACCGGCGAGACCTGCGTTTCGACGAGTTGTGCCTTTTTACTGCGGTGCCACGCTTTCCTAAAACTTCTCACGTGTTTACAAAGACAATTTTCACCGTTTACATAAGGTTTTAAAAACGTCTTTGGCGAATGACGAAGAAACGAGGCAGAAAACGTGCCTTCAGCACGTTGCCGCCCAGCCTCGCAGCGTTCCAAAGGTCGACTTTCCGTGTACCTAGATGGCCGTCCGGTGGCTGGATTCGAGCAGCGGGGAAGCGCGATCCAGCAATTGCCATGGGTCGTGTTCCAAAATTTACTCGATCTTACTTCAGGGTAAGGGTTTTGTACCTGTGCGTTCAAACACCTACCGGCGTCCAGCATCGCTCTATCTGCGTTATCACGTGACACGACCCGCCGGAATAGCTCGGATTATTTGGGATAAGAATTCGAACACAACCGTGGAGATCAGTGAGTCGGACCAACACGTGACTCTGACGTCACGCAGCCGCGGTGGCGCTGCTGTCGACGCGGCGCATGCGCAGAACGTGTCGCTTGACGCGAAAGCTGGTTGCGGCGCAAGCGCAGTGCCCACGGGCGGTATGGGCAGTCGCGGACTTGTTTTTCTAATAGCGTGTTGGTGTTTCATTCTGGTTACCTCAGTATTCACGTAGTCACTGACCGCCCAAAGAACGCACGGTGTGGCAAGTCCGGAGCATCTGAATATTGCTTCGCAGCCAATGAGAGGGCAGCACCGAGGGGGCAGCAATGAGAAGGCAGCCGACATAAAAGCTCAACTACCAATCACGAAGCACGGAGCGAAAAAGGTCACGCCCTGCGTTTTTTTGAGCCCTCGGGGACGTTTTAAAAGCTCGCGTTCTTCATTCTATTGGTATCATATTCGCCCTAGGGGCGAAACTGGGTGTAAAACTTGGGCTTTGAGCCCTATAGGCGTCAGAGAATTATGAAAGCCTCCTAAAGCCTTTAGCGAAATCGGATACTCTTAATCAGACACGACAAAAGACTCGGTCTCGATTCGTTTATACAGCGCCGTGGCCTCTGAATAAATAGAAAGAGAGCTCCCCGATTGTTTAGATGATTCTGGGGGACCTCCCAAAATTTCTGATTTAAGCTTGTACTCTCACTTTAAGTGTGAACGCGGTAGAAGCTACAAGAGCGAGCTCCGGGCTTTCGGCGACCATTCCTAGCACGCGCTCTAGTGCAATGCAAGCACAGTTCAGGTACAGTGTACTAGGAATACTTGGGTAGTGTTGGGACCGGAGGGGCTCGCCTGAAGCGCGTGGTATTGATCGCGACAGGTGTCGACACCGGCGCGTTATCCAGAAGGTGTGCGCATGCGCGGCTGCGCGCGCGAAAATATGAATCTTTGGTGCCGCTTTGGTGGAGTGGATTTCTGATACAGCTACGACCTGCCAGCGGTCGTACCGCGGCATCAATTACGCTGCGGCACGATCGTTAGCAACATGAGGCTTCAATGTATGGGACGGTACAAGCTACATTACCCTTCCTTTACATAAAAACAAAACATAAAAAGCGGATTGCAAGCTGTTTCGCCGTAGAATTAGCTGCGACTTCGGTTTGTCGGATGGTGAGCATTTTAAATGAAATGCTTATTTCCTTGGTCGCAAAGGCCGAACATTAGATATTTGAAAAAGATATATAAAACTCGGAAGATTTTTTTTCCTATCTTATTTTATAATGGAACGAAACGGCACATACTAAAGTCCAAGATTGTTTTAGTATGTTTTTAATACCCCAGGTTAACTTCTCTGTCTTCTTTTCTGCCCGCCTTCTTTTTCTTGACCTTAATCAGCTCACTTCACTTGTCACTCATTCTTGTGTTGATTTATGAGACGAACCACCCAAGCGACGGTCGCGAAGGGGTGAGAATCTTTTATTTCTTCATGGCTGCCACGGCCATCCGAGGACCACCCGACGTTCACTTGTAAGGAATGGCTTATGAGCCGTGGCAATTTTGATCACGGGTACTCCGGCGATTTCTTCATGGTCCCCGATTTGCTTGAAATTTTGCTAAACTCGCCAAACAACATCGCTAAAATAGAATCCCAAATATTAGGTCAAAATATTATTTTTTCGCGAAGTTATTGAATTTACAATTTTGGTCCTCACCGTGTTTTTCAAACTGAAAATCTCTACTGGCAACAACGAAAAAGTGACGTCAGTGGAAGGCATGGGTTCACTCTTTAGGACTGTAGAATTTGTTCCCAACTGATTGGAAGCCGTTTCATGGTGTCAAATGAATGCTTTGGAAGCTAGCTCCAGTACCCCCGCAACTGCACGGAACAAATGATTGGCATATTCTATTCTTTAGACTGCTTGCTCCACTGGCAAGCCTGCCCGCCACTGACGTCACGGCACTGAAAAGTGCGGGTATATTTGAATCTTGGTTTTTGCATCATTTTCATTTGCCGATTTCGCAATAACTATTATGAATTTCGCGTTACTATATAGCATGCCGAAAAGTGTAAAGGCCGGGGAGTCAGAAAATATAGTTAGTTAAGCTAGCTCAAAAAATCGCCGGAGTACCCCTTTTTAAGTCTAAAAACTGAGACAACGTGGGCTGAAAACGATTTAAAAAAACAAGCAACTATTTCACATCATTTAGACCAGGAAAAAACAGCACACGTAAATAAGGCAAGGTAAAAAGTTGTAATAGTTTATAGCAAGGCATTAAAATACATGGTTACAATGTGCAGCACATACATGGTTACAATATGCAGCCCTGAAGGTATACTTGGCATACTACATCAGGTAAGTTGAAGAAACAAATGAACACCGCCCTTTCAATGCTGATCTTGTTAGACTTCGGCTCAAGAGCAGTCTCCAAATAAGCAACACCGTCGAAGTTGCTGAACTTGTGAACAGCCCAGTAGGGAGTTGGCATATTCAGGGAGCTTAGTGCGTCGCGATCGATGCCTTGTGGGATCACGGCAGGAGCTTCGCTGTTCACCACTGGTGACAACGGGTCAGTTTCCCGAGCGAGCCCCGAACGCTTTGCAATGATGGGCTCCGGTGGACTTGCATTTCCGCTTTCTTTCCTCTCGTCCTGCGGGAGGGTCTCCACTCAGGTCCTGGGGTACACTTGGCAGCAGAGTCGGCACCGCGTCTGGCGTAAGCGCGGGGTGTCCATAAGGGATCCTCACTTCCTTTCCGCCGATGATGTGGACGTAGTCTCGAAGGATGAAGCGGGGCTACAAGTGCAGTTCACAGATGTATCGGCAATTGGCTAGCAACATCATCGTCTGCAGGTGCGCAGGCACCAGGCAGCACGGGCCAATAAATGGAACGTCGGCCTACGGCTCGGGCGTCGAGACGTGTCAGCAATCATGCCTGTCTCCTCTTTGTGCTAATCTCCCACTGTTACATGGTGTCAGAAGTGGGCTCGACAATCTTCCGCTTTGAGGTGAGCGAAACGCGAGATTTGGCATGGCTGAGCTGAAGCCACCAGAAGGACTCCGGCTATCGGAAGATACGGCCGAGAACTGGAAACGCTTCAAGCAACGAATGGAACTGTACTTCATAGCCACAGCGACTAAGGAACCGAGAACGAAGCAGCAGAAGGCTGCGATTTTCCTCCATGTAGCCGGGCAGGAAGCGATTGACGTGTTCAATACGTTCCAGTTGACAGCCGACGAAAAAGAAGACTACGATGTGCTAGTGCAGCAGTTCGAGGACTACTGTCTCCCGAGGGTCAACGAGACCTACGAGCGATACGTATTCAGGACCAGAGTGCAGGAGCCTGGGGAAGCCTTCGAGCTCTTCTTCCGTGACCTGCAGCTCAAGGCAAGGACTTGCAACTTCGGGGACTTGTCGGAATCGATGCTGCGCGACCAGATCGTTTACGGCACCGCCAGCAAGAAACTGCGGGAATAGACTCCTGCGTGAAAAAGACCTCACTCCTGAGTAAGGCTGTAGATTTCAGCAAATCCGCAGAAATCTCGGAGCGCCAAAACAAGACATTCGAGCACGTGGAAGAAACCGTTGACCCCGTAGCTCGCAGAAAGAAATGCAAGTATTGCAGCTATGTTCACGAGCCCCGCTTGTGCCCAGCATTTGGTAAGGCATGCAAGAAATGCGGCAAAAAGAACCACTTCGCTAAAGTCTGCAATAGCGCAAAAAAGTCCGTGGACAACGTGATCAACCAAACAACGGGTTCTTGCACGGACACCGACGATTTTGACATTCTGTCAGTCAACGGAGAAAGAGGAAAAGAAAAGCGCGACTGGATGGTCACCGCGAAGATAGGCAGTCACGAAGCCCGTCTGAAGGTCGACACTGGAGCACAAGCAAATTTGCTGCCCCTGTCTATGTACAAAAGACTTCGTCTGTCAACGCCGCTCGAGCCGAGTTCCACAACCCTGCGGTCCTACGGCGGAGCGACGCTTGAACACATGGGAAAAGTGTGTCTCGACGTTCAGATACACGGACAAAGGGGTCGGTTGAACTTCTTTATTATGAAGAAAGGAAGGCAAGCCCTTCTTGGCCTTGAGGCCTGCGAGAAATTTGGATTGGTCAACAGAGTTGATTCCATAGAAAACAAGAGTGACCTGGAGCAGCAATTGACATCCGAATTCCCGGGTTTGTTCAAGGGGCTTGGAAAAACCAAGACTGAATACAGGATGGTGCTCAAAGAAGATGCACAACCGGTAGTAATACCGGCCCGACGTGTCCCTCATGCTCTCCGGGGCCCCTTGAAAGCAGAGCTCGACAGGATGGTTGCAGGCGGCATCATCGCGAAAGTTCAGGAGCCGACCGATTGGGTGAGCCCTTTGGTTGTGGTTAGAAAGAAAACGGGGAAGATTCGTGTTTGTATGGATCCTAAGCACGTAAATGCCGCCTTGAAAAGGGAACATTTTCAGTTGCCGCGAAGGGAGGACATTGAAGCAGAGCTAGCTGACGCAAAATATTTCAGCAAGCTAGATGCCAACAACGGGTTTCATCAAATCCCGCTTGACAATTACACATCCCAGATATGCACGTTCGCAACCCCTTTGGCCGCTATCGTTATTTAAGGCTTCCTTTCGGCATCGCTTCAGCGCCTGAAGTTTTTCAGAAAACCATGAGCCAAATATTTGATGATCTTCCAGGCGTCAGAGTTTACATTGACGACGTTCTGGTTTGGGGAACTTCACGCGAAGAACATGATTTGCGGCTAAGAGCAGCATTGAGGGCAGCCCAGTTAAGTGGCATCACTCTAAACGCTGAGAAATGCACGTTTGGAGTAGACGAGATACGGTACTTAGGGGACAAGATCAGCCGGAGCGGAATCAAGCCGGACCCCGAGCTAGTGCAATGTCTTCGCGAGATGCCACTGCCGACGTCCAAAAAGGAGGTCCAACGCCTGTTAGGAGCCGTAAACTACTTCGGCAAGTTCCTTCCTAATTTGTCATCAAAGACAGCCATGCTTAGAGACTTGATTAAGGAAGACTCACTATTCGAATGGAGCGATGTCCACACGCGTGAGTGGTGTTCACTTCAGCAAATGTTAACAGAAGGTCCAGTCCTAGCCATTTTTGATCCCTCAAAGCCAATTAAACTGTCAACGGATGCATCAAAAGGTGCTCTAGGAGCTGCTCTGTTTCAACAGCACGGAAAAGAATGGCGTCCAGTAGGCTACGCGTCACGGGTGCTGACAGACAGTGAGGGCAGGTATTCACAGATTGAAAAGGAAAATCTAGGCATAGTATTCGGATGCGAAAAATTCCACGACTTCGTGTATGGCCAATCCATCACGATCGAAACAGACCACCGCCCGTTACTAGCTATTGCACAAAAAGCTATTGGTGATATGCCACCACGGCTCCAGAGACTATTTTTGCGTCTAATGCGGTACGAATTTACGTTACAGTTCGTCCCAGGCAAGCAACTGATACTGGCGGATGCACTGTCTCGCATAAGGACCGGGAGCAGCGCTTCAACTACTGACGATGTCGACGTCCACGCAACAGGTGTTCTGTCCACCCTAGTGAGTGACAAGACCAAAGCACGTCTTGTCAAAGAAACAGCACAAGACAGTGAACTCCAAGACGTCATCCATGGCCTGATGAGAAAGGCGCCACTGCAAGGCAAGTTTAAGCCGTTCCGGTCGGAGCTCTCCGTCATTGATGGTGTACTACTCAAGGGCTCCAAAGTAGTCATACCACGAAGCTTAAGACTAGAGATGTTACAGCGCGTGCATTGCGGGCACCTAGGACTGGGAAAATGTCAATCTCGCGCAAGACAATTAATGTTCTGGCCAGGAATGACCGCAGACATAACTGCGTGGATCAGCAAGTGTTCCACCTGCAAACACTTTACATATCGTCATCCCGATGAACCGCTGTTGCTCCGGGAGACGCCCAGGCAGCCCTGGGCAAGAGTTGGAGCAGACCTTTGTCATTTTGCGGGAAAGAACTATCTGGTCATCTATGACTCTTATTCAAATTTTCCGGAAGTTGCGGAACTGCAGGACACGACGTCAAGAACGGTCATCAGCACCATGGAAAGCATTTTCTCTAGACATGGAATACCCATTGAAGTATGCACGGATGGTGGACCACAGTTCGCGGCGCGGGACTTTTCAGATTTCGCTGCACGATTCGATTTCGTTCATGTGACCTCCAGTCCATACTTCCCCAGATCCAACGGCCTCGCCGAGAAAGGCGTTCAGGTTGTCAAGAGGCTCCTAAAAAAATGCGAACACTCCGGCGATGACTTTTGGCTTGGTCTTCTGAACTACCGTGCGACGCCGCTCGAGTGTGGAACAGCTCCAGCAGAGCTACTGATGGGCCGCAGGCCCCGTACTCTTCTACCAGACTTTGCGACTCCCCCAGCACGTTCCGTACGCAAGCACACCCAGAACCTAAATCGCGGACACCAACTCGCCCCGTTAAAAGAAGGCGACAGTGTTAGAGTCAGAGGGGACAAAGCCTGGGACAGAAAAGCGCAAGTTGTGGGAGGCGAAGGCCCGCGGTCATATCGAATTCTCACAGATCAGGGACGAGAAATGCGCAGGAACCGCCAACACCTTTTGAAGACAGAAGAGGCGCCAAGCTTTCTCGATGAGTTCGACTCCGATGGGTATGACACGGCCGACGAAGGTGTGCCACCTTCCACGCCCTCACTGCCGGGACACAGGGGCACTGATAGTTTATCCACACCAGCGGAGCAGGCGGCTCAAGGAAACAGTACGAGTAGCACCACCAGTCAGAATTCAACATCGCCACCATCGTCACCTTCGCTCAGGCGGTCGTCCCGACAAGTCTGCCCACCACAGCGCTTGACATATGACGAGAACTTTCAGCAAGTAGTGTGACTGACTCGCAGCAGACGAAGGACTGCGCAAATCTATGATATATTGAGCGTGTGTGTTGTTTTTGTATTGTGTGCACTTTGTTTCTTTTTTTTTTCTCAAGACAAAGAAAGGGGGATGTATCGGCAATTGGCTAGCAACATCATCGTCTGCAGGTGCGCAGGCACCAGGCAGCACGGGCCAATAAATGGAACGTCGGCCTACGGCTCGGGCGTCGAGACGTGTCAGCAATCATGCCTGTCTCCTCTTTGTGCTAATCTCCCACTGTTACAACAGACAGCGCTTGTTTCTTCAAGACGCTTGTCCGATCGCTGCAGATTCTTCTCCCAAAGATCTCTTTGGCTCTGTCCTTTGGAATGCCGAAAGGGACGTCGTTTTCACTCCTTTCACTCGGATGAGGCCCGTTTAGCAACCAGGTGCAGAGCAAGAGTTCTGTCGCTGTTTCGCCGACGGCATTTCGGCACTAAACTTACGCGTTCACCATCCGCAAAATCAGAACACAAGATTCAAAGCATATTACGATCGAACACACGGAACTACGAAATTGTGGTCCCGACACGCGCACCGCTTGAAGTGAAAAACACACGGAACTATACTCTGTTTCACCTTGTGTCGTACCGCAGAAAAGGCTACAAGCGCGAGCTCCTTGCTCTAGGGCACATCTCGGCGGCACAAGCTCTCGTGCACCAAGGGCAGCTGCCAACGCTATGAGCTCGCGCTTTTAGCCTTCGCTGCGGTACAACATGAAACGGAGTATATAAAATTGTGTTACCTACACGTGCACCGCCCAAAGTGAAAAAAAAAAGCGGGCTGCGCGATTTTTTTTTTTGATGCGGAGCATCTCTTGCTTGGGTTTATGTCCCGCGGCCTTGTAGTCCGCACTCCCACTACGCACGCGCAACTCTCCTCCTTCCCTCTCTCCAACAGCTGCGCGTTGCTCTCTCCGCTCTCTCTCTACCAGCTGCGTGCACTGCGCGTGCGTTCGCTTCTACTCACACCGCGCGCGCACGCGCAACTCTCCTCCTCTAGTCTCCTCTCCTTCAAGTGTGAAAAAAAATAAACGGCGAGCGGCGAGCGTTTCAAGTTTCTCTGCCGCGAGCCGCGACGAAGGCTCGCGTAGGGGGTTACGCTAGGGCAGTCGGTGGCGCCATCTCTCGACGTCAGAACGCAGCTGACTCTTTCCTCGGAACCAACACGATGCTCCGCATCACCCCATGGTTCCCTCGGGAAGATGGTGTAATTTTTTTCGGATAACTCCCGAATACAGCGCCGCCACGAACTGTCAATACACGCGCCCTCACGAGCTCTCGTTGCCGAGCCGCTCCGGTCCCAACACTACCCAAGTATTCTAGTACACTGTAGTTCAGGGCCACATGCTCGCGCTTGTAGCAGCGGCCTCGGTTGCGCTCAAATGAAACGAAGTATGCGGAGTGCGGGAACGCGACAGAACAGCACACGACAAAACAGCACGCGACAAAACAGCACGGTCAAAACAGCACACGTCAAAACAGCACAGCGTCAAAACAGCATGGCGACAAAACAGCACGCGTCAAAATAGCACGCGACAAAACAGCACTGCGCCAAAACGGCACAGGGACAGAAGAGCACGTGCCAAAACAGCATGGCGTCAAAACAGCACAGCGACAAAACAGCACGCATGTAGCAACTTCGAGCGCGCTCTTCACCTCTTTCTGCGCGCATAATTTCGAAATTCTTGACCGTTTCATTTATTGTTGCTAGGTTATAAAGTAATTTATTGCATATTTCAGTGCTTACCAAACTCCGCAACCCGGGGACCCCCAAAAATATAAAATATAGCGTCACGACCCCCGCTTGCGGTTTTCACGGGGCTACAAGAGTCAATTTCAATGATGAGTACGAGCAGCAGTCCCCATAAGCTTAAGCTAGCTTAACTGAAATCTATGACAAAACAAAAACTAATGATGTCAGCAATTGCTTCGCGACCCCCCACTGGATCTCCACAGTTTAGAGCGCACGGAAGTTGGTAGTGAACCACAATTTCTAGCACAGCAGGAGTTACCGATCGGCATCCAGCGTAAAGCATTCGCTGAAGGTGACAGGCGGAAACCTTCAACAATTACATGCAATTGTTAGAACCTCCTTTTACAGCGAAGCTGTTGTTGGCACGTCTGTCGGCTTTTTTCCGTGCCGTCGATAGTCAGCAAAAAAAAAAAAAAAGGCCAGTATGTAACTAAAAAAGATCAGTATTTTCTATTTCTAGGGTGTTTGGAGGCTCATTACTGTCCGTATGACAACCTCCTTTCGCAGTTTTCAGCTTGTCTCCGAGATTGGTTCTGCTTTCAACAATAGATCAGGGGGCGCAGGCGTCTTCAGGACGAAATCTAGGTTTTTCACCTGAGAGAGATTCGTGTGCCGAATTCTTTGTTCAAATAAGAAAGTTTAATCGTGAACTGAACAATGAAAATCAAGGGCGTCCGTAAATGCCGCACATTTTTTAACACCACTAGCTTCCGCCTAGTAGAGGAGGGCATAAATGCGATTGTTTTATTGTCGTTTCTGTAGTCGGCGCGAAATTACCACATCTCGCAGTCGTGAAAATGGGGAAAAAACGCACTGAGTACAATGCTTGCAAATTTCTGGATTTTGATATTTCCCTCTTTGACCGAAGTGGTAGTGAAGCTCATGTTCGTCCTGTGAACAAATGCGAGCACACGACGATAATGTCAGATTACGATAGGGCCCCAGTGCGTCTTGCAAAACAGGTCGCGTCGGCTGCCACAGAAAGCAACGAACAAACAAAAAAACAGTACCTAACTAACTATACTATACCTTTAAACAAACGCTTTTAAATATTGCAAGTTCGTCAGTATACTAGTTTTCGTCAATTAACCGAAAATAACCGAGAAGTTTAATATTCTACAAATATTCACCGCAACAAAACCGAAAACTTCTGTTTGTAATAAAAACCGAAAAAAGTACGCCGAATTTCAAAATAATGAAAACTGAAAAAGCCAAACCCTAGCTATATTGTCAATGTCCTGTTTTGACGCTGTGCTGTTTTGTCGCGGTGCTGTTTTGACGCCGTGCTCTTCTGTCGCTGTGCCCTTTTGACGCTGTGCTGCTTTGACGCCGTGCTGTTTTGGCACGTGCCTTCTGTCGCTGTGCCGTTTTGACGCTGTGCTGCTTCTGTCGCGTGCTGTTTTGACGCTGTGCTGCTTTTGTCGCTGTGCTGTTTTGACGCTGTGCTGCTTTGTCGCCGTGCTGTTTTGACGCCGTGCTGTTTTGTCGCTGTGCTGCTTTTGTCGCTGTGCTGTTTTGACGCTGTGCTGTTTTGACGCTGTGCTGTTTTGTCGCCGTGCTGTTTTGACGCGTGCTGTTCTGTCGCTGTGCCGTTTTGACGCTGTGCTGCTTTGTCGCGTGCTGTTTTGACGCCGTGCTGTTTTGGCACGTGCTCTTCTGACGCTGTGCTGTTTTGACGCTGCTGCTGTTCTTTGACGCCGTGCTGTTTTGGCACGTGCTCTTCTGTCGCTGATGCCGTTTTGACGCTGTGCTGTTTTGTCGCGTGCTATTTTGACGCGTGCTGTTTTGTCGTCGTGCTGTTTTGACGCTGTGCTGTTTTGTCGCGTGCTGTTTTGACGCCGTGCTCTTCTGTCGCTGTGCCGTTTTGACGCTGTGCTGCTTTGACGCCGTGCTGTTTTGGCACGTGCTGTTCTGTCGCTGTGCCGTTTTGACGCTGTGCTGTTTTGTCGCCGTGCTGTTTTGACGCGTGCTGTTTTGTCGTCGTGCTGTTTTGACGCTGTGCTGTTTTGTCGCGTGCTCTTTTGACGCCGTGCTCTTCTGTCGCTGTGCCGTTTTGACGCTGTGCTGCTTTGACGCCGTGCTGTTTTGGCACGTGCTCTTCTGTCGCTGTGCCGTTTTGACGCTGTGCTGCTTTGTCGCGTGCTGTTTTGACGCGTCGTGCTGCTTTCTGTCGCTGTGCTGTTTTGACGCTGTGCTGCTTTGTCGCTGTGCTGTTTTGACGCTGTGCTGCTTCTGTCGCTGTGCCGTTTTGACGCTGTGCTGTTTTGACGCCGTGCTGTTTTGGCACGTGCTCTTCTGTCGCTGTGCCGTTTTGACGCTGTGCTGCTTTGTCGCGTGCTGTTTTGACGCACGTGCTGTTCTGTCGCTGTGCTCGTTTTGACGCTGTGCCGTTTTGACGCCGTGCTGTTTTGTCGCGTGCTGTTCTGACGCTGTGCTGTTTTGGCGCGTGCTGCTTCTGTCGCCGTGCTGTTTTGACCGTGCTGTTCTGTCGCGTGCTGTTTGATCGCTGTGCTGTTTTGACGCCGTGCTGTTTTGGCACGTGCTCTTCTGTCGCTGTGCCGTTTTGACGCTGTGCTGCTTTGACGCGTGCTGTTTTGACGCGTGCTGTTCTGTCGCCGTGCTGTTTGACGCTGTGCTGTTTTGACGCCGTGCTGTTTTGACGCGTGCTCTTCTGTCGCTGTGCCGTTTTGACGCTGTGCTGCTTTGACGCCGTGCTGTTTTGGCACGTGCTCTTCTGTCGCTGTGCCGTTTTGACGCTGTGCTGCTTTGACGCCGTGCTGTTTTGACGCGTGCTCTTCTGTCGCTGTGCTGTTTTGACGCTGTGCTGCTTTGACGCCGTGCTGTTTTGACGCGTGCTCTTCTGTCGCTGTGCCGTTTTGACGCTGTGCTGCTTTGACGCCGTGCTGTTTTGGCGCGTGCTCTTCTGTCGCTGTGCCGTTTTGACGCTGTGCTGCTTTGTCGCGTGCTGTTTTGACGCGTGCTGCTTCTGTCGCTGTGCCGTTTTGACGCTGTGCTGTTTTGACGCGTGCTGTTTTGGCGTGCTCTTCTGTCGCTGTGCTGTTTTGACGCTGTGCTGCTTTGACGCGTGCTGTTTTGACGCGTGCTGTTCTGTCGCCGTGCTGTTTTGACGCTGTGCTGTTTTGACGCCGTGCTGTTTTGGCACGTGCTCTTCTGTCGCTGTGCCGTTTTGACGCTGTGCTGCTTTGACGCCGTGCTGTTTTGACGCGTGCTGTCTTCTGTCGCTGTGCCGTTTTGACGCTGTGCTGCTTTGACGCCGTGCTGTTTTGGCACGTGCTCTTCTGTCGCTGTGCCGTTTTGACGCTGTGCTGCTTTGTCGCGTGCTGTTTTGACGCCGTGCTGTTTTGGCACGTGCTCTTCTGTCGCTGTGCCGTTTTGACGCTGTGCTGCTTTGTACGCCGTGCTGTTTTGGCGCCGTGCTGTTTCTGTCGCTGTGCTCGTTTTGACGCTGTGCCGTTTTGACGCCGTGCTGTTTTGTCGCGTGCTGTTTTGACGCTGTGCTGTTTTGACGCTGTGCTGCTTTGACGCCTGTGCTGTTTTGACGCTGTGCTGCTTTGTCGCCGTGCTGTTTTGACGCCGTGCTGCTTTGACGCCGTGCTGTTTTGGTCGCTGTGCTGCTTTTGACGCTGTGCTGTTTTGACGCGTGCTGCTTTGACGCCGTGCTGTTTTGGCGACGCGTGCTCTTCTGTCGCTGTGCCGTTTTGACGCTGTGCTGCTTTGACGCCGTGCTGTTTTGGCACGTGCTCTTCTGTCGCTGTGCCGTTTTGACGCTGTGCTGTTTTGTCACGTGCTATTTTGACGCGTGCTGTTTTGTCGTCGTGCTGTTTTGACGCTGTGCTGTTTTGACGCGTGCTGTTTTGACCGTGCTGTTCTGTCGCGTGCCGTTTTGTCGTGTGCTGTTCTATCATGGTGCCGCGGAGTGCAAGTTCGCCCGCTCCTTTCACAGGGCCTACGATGATGTCAAAACGCCGAGCTGTTATGGGCTGATTCAAATGAAATAGTGCGTGGACCTCGAGGCATCTAGCATTGAGGTCTACACATTATCCTTTCAATCAAAGCCAATAAGAGCTCGACGTCATTCTGACGTCACCGCAACGGATTCAAGAAGCAGATGACTTGCTCTACGAATAGTGTCGCTGTCTTGGTTTAGGGTTTGGACAACATACGCTCGCGCGCGAATAGTCTCTAATAGGGTATGAACGGCAGGGCGTTTCTCTCAAATGCCCGGCCTCCAGCACTTCCCGTTACCTTCCGTCGTGCTTTAGGTGCGAGTGCACGCTCAAGGCTCAACGAGACGCCGAAGCGTTATCGAAAGTATATACGCGATGCTCGTGCTGGAGGCGCGGAAAATTGAAATACCTCCCTAATCCTGTCAGTGAATATAGATGAGGCCACGCGCAAACGCCAGTGCCTTTTATGATGTTTTCCATTAGGTTCGAAACGGAGTTTAGTTAGCGCGTGTAAATGTCCTTGAGGACAGTAAGCACACTCCATGTTCTCTTTAACTCTTCTCTGCCATTTACTTTCGCATTAACTTAGCCTTCCACGGTCGCATAATTTACAGAGCACAAGAATAATTTACGCTGAAACACGGACAATTCGTTATTTTTTCTTTGTTGCTAAGTAAAACAACCCTTTCTTCGATAAGGAAAAAGTTGTATTATCCAAAAAAAACGTTGTTTCACTTGGCAACAAAAGAAAATAACGAACTGCGGCAGATGTGCAGAGGTGTAGAATAAGAGGAAAATCAACAATAGGTCAAATAGTCAGCTCTGAATGAGTGCTTCATTTTTACTGGTGTGCGTGTTTCAGCGTAAATTATTCTTGCGCGCTGTAAGTTATAGGTGTGAATAGCCAACTCAACCAATCCTCCGTTTTTCACTGTCCTTTTGTGCATATCATCATTTTAAAGGGGCGATGCAACAATATTTGTAATTTGCGAAAATACCGCTCAGAAGGGAACACTGACGTTAATGACCTGTGAAACACCCGTGAGTTTTTCAACACATGCAATCGTCGCAGAAAGATTTAAAGAAAAACGAGCCGCGTTCACCCCTCAACCCGCAGCCAGAACGAGTGGCCACGTGATCTGGACCTGATTATATGCCGCCAATGTTGATCATAGCCACGCGCTGGGGTTGGCAAGGCACAGTACACGCGCTGAGTTCACGACATTGTTATGGTTCGGCCGGCTATTGTCGTCGTTGCAGCGACTGGACACAGGCCACTACCCGCGCTGGTCGGCCTTCCACGATTACGGCCGCTGACTATGACGTCGGAAAGGGGATTTATCATCGACGGAATAAGAGGAATGAAAGAACTTCAATTCTGGACGGTGTTGGCAGTGTTTCTTTGAGAGCGCAACGATTTCCAAGCCTTCCACCATGCTGTTTACAAACACCATCGAACTTGTTGTTCGCAAGGTAATGACGTCACAAGGGGAACCATAGGAGGGCGCCACCAAAACATCTCGCCGCTAATTGTCGTCGTTGCAGCGACTGGACACAGGCCACAACCCGAACTACCCCGAACGCTTCTTGAGCTACCGATTATCACGAGCTCAAATCTCGGGTCCAATCTATGAGCCGCACTCAAATATTGTCACTGCGGTACTGCGACTACCCAGCTACGTCATCATGTTTTGCGAAGGAGAGATTAAATAAAAACGCCTCGCTTTTGTCATTGAAATTACCAAGTAACAAAGGAGTGTCTTGGCCAGTGGCGTTGCGTACGAGTATCCTTGAGTCCCACTGGTGCCTGTAAGCTCGTGCAAAAGTAAAAACATTCCAATTGACTATCGTTGCGCCATACCTTTAAATATATATACCTCGCGCTTTCCCGCCGTTTCCGTCGTTCTCCATCCACGTCAGTGTGAACCGCCATTATTGCACTCGCTCTACGAACACAACTATAGTCGGTGACAGGTCAGGAACGAAGTGGAAGCGCCTCCCACTTCTTTCCACTTTTGTAGTGCGAACGCTGGAAAGGAGGCGATTTTTCTCTCCACCGTTTCCTCCGCTGAAGTGCAAAGGGGTGGGAGGAGCTTCCACTTCGTTCTTGACCTGTCACCGACTATAGTAAACTGTAACTATGGTTACTGACAGGGTGAAAACGGCAAGGACGTCGTTCCGTTGTCCCGCTTCCAGCGTGAGCTCCGTATGCCTTTGATAGCACTTCGGCCTTTCGTGATCCTTGAGCCTGCGCGCGCTGCCAAAGCACGGCCATAGCCTCCTCTGTACTCACGAATCCTGGCAGTTCGACGACGGAGCCATAGAGCGCCCGGTCGCAGATTTGGAGCGAGAGGATCTGGTAGCACAGAGCATCAAAGAGCCATTTCTCGGGGAACCTGGACGTCGCGCACAGCTTTGCAGCGGCGAGGACCCGAAACACACTTGTTCGATCGGGAGAAGTGTGTTTCGGCGTCTCGCCGCAGCGGGGCGCCAGTCACGTGGCTCTCCTCTCGTCCGTTCTCTGCCGCTCCATCTTTTCCACTTCGGCGGCCGCTTCTCATGGCGATCTATCTGCCAGGCTTTGTCAGTATATAGGAGGCTTTGGCACGGCGCAAGGCAACGAGTGCGTGCTGGAGGCCTGAAATTCGAAAAAGACTCGTGCCGTTTTCATCCTGCCAGTGACTACCATTAAAGTGTATTTTGGTGCATTATGCTCAGGAGACGCCATCACCGTGAAGCGGGCCACCTTTGGTTTGTCAGAATATGACACTCCTGTTCTGGAGGACGTAGACCTCAACTTCAAGGCCGGTAGGCTGGTTGCCATCGTGGGAGCTGTGGGCTCTGGCAAGTCGGCGCTGCTCTCTGCTATCCTCGGGACCATCAAGAAAACTTCTGGCTCTGTGGACGTAAAGGTGGGTGACCCGCAGCGAGACGCTATTTGTTCAAGATTGGCTACAGTTAGGAGTGCAAAAGTCCGTCCCGTCCAGAGATGCTACCAAGAACTCTATCACAGGTTAGCGATATTTCCAATAGACCAATCCGGAATTGCGCAGGGCCTCCCATCGTCTTTTTGACGCACTGCGGTTATTCGATTTACGGCGCAATTCGTGTTGGTTTAGCCTTTCGCGATTTCTGAGAACGCAAAAAAAAAAAGCAGGACGATAACAAAACAGGTTGCGTATCGGTTTTGTGTGTGTTCGCTTTGTTTTCGTTGTGATCTGAACTCGCAGTGTAAAGAGAGTAGATATTAAACCACTTCCAGGACTTGCGAAGTGTTGAACTCGGCCCGAGCATACATCCGAACGGCCCCACAATTCCCCGCTCCGAGCGGAGCATTGTAGGATTGACGAAAGGCCTTGCGGGATTTTCCCGAAAAGTCTATCGTAATTTGGAGATGTAACAAATCGTAACAAGTAACAGCGATGCAGAGTGATGAAGCTTCAAGATGTCTAGTAGTTCCTAATCTCTGAACATGACTAAGGGCCAGCAATCTTTAGAATTCAATGTATTATGAGCTCGTAAATCAACTAAAGTATATTTGCATCGCACTTTAGCATAACAAACCAAAGATGGTGAACGATTGGTGTAACTTTCTCTGCCTAATGATGCCACACAATACATTGCTCGGTTTACATTTCGGAGAAATCGCGTAACAAAAAAAACTGTGATACGTTCGACCTGTTATTATAAAGTTGTAAATTATGCTCGGTTTGCATATCTCCTTGTTCATTTCATCTTATGTTTTGCTCGGATGCCCCGAACATGGCAGCGACGATACCGCCGGTGCATAATAACAAGCTCGGACAGTTGGTCTATGACTGGTGTTTTCAACGCTAACAAGTAATAAGAAAAGCCCCCAAGAGGCACGCTTGGTGCGCTTAGACTCGGGCACAGCTTTCTGTGGCTCTGCAGTCCAAAGCACGGTAGCGCCTGCTTTAGCGCCGAATAAAGCTGTGCACGCACACTCCTCTCGTCGGAAATGCCGCAGGGAGTTGCACCCGAGCGTAGAGTTCACTTTCACTTAAATACCGTTCTGTTTCCCAAGGGTCGACTAGCGTACGTCGCACAGCAGCCGTGGATTCAAAATGCGACACTGAAGGAGAACATCGTCTTTACCAACCCTAGCGACGACCACAGATACCGGCAGATCGTAGAGGCCTGCGCCCTCACGCCCGATCTGGATATGCTCCCCGAGGGGGACGCCACCTATGTCGGAGACAGGGTGAGGACTTGTTTCCGTGTAATGCATAAATAAACGCTCAGGCTCCATAGATGCTATAGTCAATGAAAACTTTAGAAAAGTGGAGCGTTTCTGATTATGTTCAAGCTTCTTGCAATTCGTTCTTCGGATTATCTTCGGGCGTATTGCTCCACGTGGTTCGTTTCTTAACGTTCTTAACAACTACTGCCGCAATCTTGGATATGAAACTATAATAAGATGCTCGGGATCTCGCCATGCCCTGCGCTTCTTAAGATGTCAATGACCATATAGACCATTAAGACTGCCAGAAGCTGAAGCCAGCGAAGCGATGGAACTTACTCACTTTTTTTACATGTCAGGAAGTCAGCTCCTGGGAGCCCATGAAACCTTATACGTGATTGCAATGAAGGAAGTAGATGTTCTGACACGCAGGAGAAGTTCAAGCAAAAACACCGTACACACTGTAAAAAAATGGCGTGAGATTATTCTTTTTTTTAGAACACGGAGACAGTTAATCACGCCAAACTATAGAAGGGTCACAGCGAATGACAAAGCTCAATATACAATTAGATCTAAAAACTGCGATGGTCAAATATAACGTCGCGCTCTTTTTTCATGCGGGCGGGGCATTGTTGTTTTGTCTAAAGGTACGGGTGTCCGCCCCCAAAAATCTACAAGGTTGTTTTCACAGCAAAACGAAACGATGCATCGCTGAACGGTCATTTTCCGGCCAAATGTAGCCCTAGCGGCCCGGATCCAGGTGCCAAAGTTTCAGAACTAGCTGTTATCTTATGCAAAAGTTATAAGCGGTTTCTGAAACTTTGAATGGGAAAATGGCGGCCGATGGAGCTTTCGAACACAGGGAGCTGAATGTCGTTAGTTTTGGAAAATCACACAAAACCTTTCATTTGGATCGTTAGTTAGTTTCGAAACTTGGACATCAAGTTCCTACCGCTAGCGCCACATTTGGGCCGAGAATGAGCGTTCGGCGAATTTATTTTTACAGTAAAATAAACAACAAAAAAGTAATTTTTTTTTCGGGGGGGGGGGGAGTGGGGGAAGTTTCGTTATTCGTTTTTTAAGGTGTCAGTAAGTATTGGCGACGTTCGCGACCACAAGCGTTGCTGTGGTACCGGCCTTCCACAATTGCCCAAACGCTCACTAAGAATTCTTTTTTTTTCTTTTTTTTTACTAATGGAGATAAGATTAAAGCGAGACTGTCAACTCCGAAGGTGTAGGTTTAATGGCGCGATGACTCCAACCTTCCACCGTGCTTTTTCACACACTCTAAGAAATGCCTGCGCGTCTACTTACCCGCACAACACTCAAAGAGCCAATTTCTGCGATCTAGGATATCAACTCAACGAATGATGAGGCGGAACATCTGTTTATACCTCAAAATGAAGTCTGCGCTGTGGCATTGGGCAATGCAAGAATGACACTTTGCGTTGCGTAATTCCACAGTGCAGACTTCATTTTGAGGTATGAAGAGATGTTCCACCTCATCATTCGCTGATCTGATTTCCTAGATCTGCAGCGATTAGCTGTTTGAGTGTTTTGAGGTAAGTAAACGCGCAGGCATTTCTTAGAGTGCACTGACACTGGCTGGTAACTCTGGTCGTGACGTCACAGACAGGAACCACAAGACGGAACCACCGAAACATCTCGTCGCCAATAGCCGATAAGAACGCCAGAGAAGGATTCAAGAAGCACGAACATAATAAACGACGCGTTTCTTAAACTTCCGGTGTCTCTAATAACCTTATGGGAGGGAATTCTGAACCATTGTTTCTCCAGGGTACCAATCTGAGCGGCGGCCAGAAATTGCGGATCAGCCTGGCCCGCGCAGCCTACCACGACGCTGACGTCTACCTCCTGGACGACCCGTTCAGCTCTGTGGATGCGCACGTTGCCTCGCATCTCTTTGAACACGTGGTGGGGCCGGCTGGCATCTTGAAGTCCAAGGTAAGGCTTCGACATAGATATACGAGATCACAATTAATCTCGAATGTTATTTTTATACCTCAGTCAATATTATACAATCCCCGAGTCAATAAAGAAGATGACGCCGAGCTATATTGTAAAAAAAGTAAATGGTAGAACTCGTTCAGCTATTTGAGGTATGGTATGGACATCTTAAAAAACCAACGAGGTAGAGGGCTTTAGAGAGATAAACTGGCAGCTGAAAGTGACCCCCAATTGGCCGCCGCCTTGTTGCACATTTTTGACCACTAGACACGTGACCTTAAAGTTTTGCGTCTCGATTTTAACGAAGTACCGCGCACAAATAATTGCTTATTAAACTTTGATAACGGTACCGACGAGATAAGTTATGTTTCGTTTGTTTTAAGTCCAAAATGTGCTTTTACGACAAAAACTCGGGCAGCTTCGCAAGGCCTCCGCTAGATGCCGTCCGCCGCGGTGCTGTATTTTGGGCTTTTATTTGAGCTGAGACACTGATCTCTGGGGCTAACAGTATTGAAGAGCTAGTTTATCGTATTTTTTACAGCGATCGCCATGCGAATTTCGGCTCCAGTTTTGCCTTAAAGTCTCAGGATTTGGTACGGTCACGTGTTTAGTGGTCAAAATTGTACAACATGGCGACAGCCAAATGGGGGTCACTTGTTGCCTGGTGAACCAGTTCATCGCTCTAAGCCCTCTACCTTGTTGTAATTAAGACACGTAGAGTGTGGCTTCTTGTTTCGGCATCCTTATCGTCTAACGCCGCATTCGATGATTGGTTCGAAAGTGAAATGGATTTGCCTCGCCTTGCGTCTCATCGGCTGTCGCTTATTGTAGAAGTAAGAAATCTTGGACGTCTTCATTGAAGGGGGTGATATCCCACGGGAGCCATCTTCCATAAGCGCGAGTCTTTCTTGTTTTTATGTGAAAAAAATACAAAAATTGTGTCTTTTGGTGATTTCTGTAACCGATTTTGCGAACACTTTCGAGTTAATTGTCTCTCACAGTTGCGACAAAATGATTAAACTAAATATGGCACATTTTAAGGAATGCAACTGTCACGTAGGTTTTCTCGTTTAATTTATGACCAAATCCGCGACTAACGGATTTGTATAACAAATGCTAGAGTTGACGGCCCAACAACTATGCAGGCTGTGCAGAGGTAAACAAAAACAAATAATGGCCGGACTTCCGGAAGAAGTATATTACTTCCGGTTGGCGGCTATTGTGTTTGCTTGCTTTTGAGGACCCTTAGTGAGTAGCGCACGCTTTAAAGCTTCACCGCCGAGGACTAACTGCGGCACTTCCTCAAATTTACTTATTCGGGATCGGCATCCCTACCTATTCCCTCGGGTGAAAATAAAGACCACTTCCTGAAAATGACAAATCTGCCGAAGGTATCGTGGACGCATCTTCAGGGCTACCTGTTCGACTAGCCTGGTCCATATATATGAGAACGAATTAAAACCTACAAATCCCTAGACGCGTTCAATTACTTCGCTGGATGAGCATCGTACCTGCGTGCGGTCGTGTATCACTACTGCGTGATGCACGTTAAAGACCCCAGGCTAGCGGTTGTACTGCACTGGCTAAATTGCTCATCTACAGCTGGGAGACTCGTCGCCCCCTTCGAGGCAGACCAAGTTCTAGGCTGTATAAACATACACACAACGCAATTTTTTCAATTACTTCGTGAACGGCAAGGCATCGGCGGTGGACAACTATTTCCTCAACCCGCCCAAGATACGCGCCGAGCTTTTCCGCAGGGATCACCTAGAAGGGTCTTGGGTTTTAGCATTTTTAGAAGACAATATTCCGAAAATTTGTATTACGCTTCCTTTAGCGCGACGCGAGTCTCTTTTCTAGTGTTTTGACCTGCTTGCTTTTGGTATCTGAGATTTCTTTCCAGACAACCGTACGTGCCGTAATGGTCTATCGTTCTACGGAGATGGTCGATCCAGGTGCCGGCGCTGCATTCTCGCGTTGCGCCATCTGTCGGCAGCACATCGATGTAGGCTAGCACCGTCTGCCAATGCCGTCGCCCTGCGATCCCCGGGTTCGGCGGTGTCGGTGGCGTCCCTCCTCTCCGGCAAATCGAAACAACTTCACTCGTGACATTTTTGTTTCTGCCGGTACGCATCGGCAACTGAAAGCTCGACACTGGGGCATGTCTAGAGCAGCTCGTAGCGCACTTACCCAAACGCAAGGTAAACATATGAGAACCGGAAGTATTTCTGTCCCTCTCTCACGTCGGCCGGAAGTGGCGCACACACACAAAGGCTGAGAAATAAATACAATAAATTATGCAAAGGTTCTTGCTCGATGATTGTTTCTTCGGTGGTCTCATTGACTAATGCCGCCATCTCGTTTGCCGCGGAGAGATTAGTAAAATGTCCGAGACGCCCCGCGTTTCTTGATGACTATAGTTAAACTTCCTTTGTAACTTGCCTATTGGTGAGTTTGAAAATGTTATCTCCTTAAATAAATTCAAATAAACGAAACATTGCACGTGGACGATATACTTGGAATAGAAAGTGCGTTTTAAACTCGGACTTGGAAACTTGAGGGCTCAAGATCGGTTTATTCGCGAGCACTGATCCACATTTAATCTTGCCCCCAAAAGCCAGTCGCACACTGCTGATACATCGAACAAATGACACAGTGCTCTCAGCAGACATATGATGACAGAATTATCTGCGAATGTTCGAATAAAACTTACTGTATGCATGCTTGGACTAAAGTCCCTAGATAAGACCTTCCTACCAGTAGCGACATTTTTTGAAGCGCCGACTGCGTGACGGTGCAGATTCTAGGAAGCGAATGGCGGTGCACAGCAGAGGACTGAACTGAATGCCGCAATTTTGTTCCAGAGGAATGTTCTTTGTCATTTGTACTGGTTGTCGTTACTTGTAAAAGAAGTGCCAAGGGACTTTAGCTTGGTCCATGTATGCGGACATATGACCAATGTGACTGTCATACAATACGTCATATATTTCAGACGAGGCTCTTTGTGACGCACAGCACGGCCTACCTCCCCGCCGTCGACTCGATCGTGTTCCTCGACAAAGGGAGAGTCGGGGAGCAGGGCACGTACGACGAGCTGCTCGCACGAACGGAAAACAAATTCTCAAAGTTCCTCCGAAATCATTCCACAAGAAATTATAGCGAAGACGACTCAGAGGTTGTGGCGGAGGACACCGCTAAAAGGTATATCAGCACGAGTGGTACGTTTTACCATAATGTAAACGTGTAGAATACTTCGTTTCGCATTGAGTCCGACCGCAGCGGCGCTAAGAGCGCATCGTCACGGCCCTCATCATTTTTTTGTGCGTTTCCTATCACCGTCTTAACCTATCACAAGAAGAAGCGCAGGATCACGGCACATTCACTGCGCGTGATTGGTCTAAAGCTGCATGATTGGCTCCACAGAATCGGAGTCAGTTGCGGTCGGACTCGATGTGCAACGGAGTATATGCACCCTAAAAAAAGTATCCGAGTTCACTTTCCCGCAGAACACGTAGACTACCAATCAAGGCACAACAATACGAGGGTCCCAGAAAACGACGAGGCTCACAATAGACCCCTTTCGGAAATCACGTGCCGATTATTACAAGGTCCAAACCACTGCACAATAGGGGAACAATTGTCATCGTGGAACATGCAGTTCATTCCATAAGATAGCGAATGTCGGAGCGCGGCCAGCACTACGAGCCGACGAGCCAATCAAACAGTGTCGAAAGTGCAACGTCACTGCGCTCATCACGTCTTTCTGTAGGTCTGTTTTTACTTTCTAATCCAACCAGACGCATCAAGTGTGCTGTGACGTTGCGCTTTAGTTCGCCATTTTGCCGGGATTCCACAGCTGCCAACAGAGGGCGGTCTTTCGAAAGGAGTCTATGTGGAGCGAAAGCTCTCGCTGCAGAACCCAGGGATCCTGGGTTCAATCCCCACCCCTGCCCGTTTCGATCTGGATGAGCATCGTACCGGCGTGTGGTCGTGTATCACTACTGCGTGGTGCACGTTAAAGACCCCAGGCTAGCGGCTGTACTGCACTGGCTAAATCGCTCATTTACAGCGAGTGACTCGTCGCAACTTTAAAATGGCTGACCAACGACTCGCGGTATAAATATCCACACAACCCCAATTATTATTTGAAAGAAGTCTATACGGCTGGATATAAAAAATGCGTTGCGCGCGGGGATGAAGAACAATTGAAGCGCCATGCTAACGTACCTTTTCCAAAATTCAGTCTGGCCACTTTGATCACTATCATCATCTGAACAATGGCGCATATTTCGTACTGATGGCAGCCTTCCGTTTACTGATGAAGGAGGAAGTTGGAGATGCTCATCAGCTGATGATTCGTGGCCTATAGACCCTTTTTATGGCAAACGTCACCGGGTGGTACTCCAGTCTTTGGCGCCCCAGAGAATTTCCGGTTTATAAAAAGAATGAACAAAGGCCACCTTAACACTGCTGCAACGTCCCTAAAACACTCAGTTGGGAAACTCACCCTTGAAATTTGGACCCCTGGCGTCCACCGAGACCGAGCTAAATACGATAACAGCGCCACCCTTTAGCGACGAGTTGAAACGTGAATGCTGATTTATATGGCTACTGCCAGAGGGTCCTGCGAGATGGCGCCACCGACCTTTGCCCGACTCGACCTGAACCCGATACGTGCAGCCGTGCAGTTCTCGGAGTGGACGCTGCGGGAGAAATGGCGGCGTTGCGATCGCCATTAGCTTGGTTCTCGAGTACGGATCGGAGCCACTTTTTCAAAGCAGGCTCTATGGCAGATTCCCATCTGAGTGGTTCTAGTAACGTTGCAACGCTGCGTGAAATGTCAATAAACGTTCTCCAATTCTCCAGGTGAACGCCAAAAGAACGGAGGAGTGCGAGATCTGTTAAAATGTTTCGAGTATCCTTGTGAACCAACTTGCTTCCTCCAAGATGTAATCTTGTCCAGACGAGGGCCCTTGTTAAATATACAAGTTTGTTGCCTGTGTAGCATTTATCCTTTCCGGCACTGGTGACATAAGCAAGTTAAACAGGCTTGCAAAGACGGTGCAACCGGAAGTCGCTTGGGACGCATACGCCAGTTCATGTTTGTAAACAGCAAAAGGGTCTATACATTCGAGACGTTAGCACGGCGCGAAGCGGAATTAATTGCGAGAGCTGCCAAAGCATTCATTTTTAGCTCGGGCCTGGTCAATCTGTTAGTAGCACACAATCGGCTTCAAAATTTAATGATGTCTAGAACTTTAACGAGGCGTCGGTGTGGGTCGGCGCTTCGTTCTGGCCGGCTGCATCTTTGTGGCCATCGACACTGAGAGAGATCGATAAAACAAAATTACAGTGAAGAGCACATTCTCGTTCACTACTGAGTCGCGAGAGAAATGGTGCCTGACGAAATACTGCACACTGCAGGTTCATTGCCGGCATTAGTACGGTGAAAGTGAAACTGCCTTTTGAGTCACCAGAGGGCACTGGATTGCGGAAAGGGTCTATTGTCCCTGCGTACATCTCATTTTTTTAAATCTAACCGTAGTCTCAACTTTATCATACGCTGGGATTCTTCTATTGTCCAGCGTGATTGGTTGTCTACGTGTTTTGCAGGAAAGTGAACTCGCAGATATTTTCTTTAAGGTGTATGTTTCTGTAGTCGCGCACCTACTCTCACTAATCTTAATTCCAAGTCACGAGCTTCACGACGAGAAGAAACCGGACCGCCCAAGCAGTGGCTTAGCGCCAAGTGACAAATTGCCTTACCAGAAGCACGTGTGTGCAACAGCAACATTGACAAATGTACGGTTTTTATTTAATTAGCAGTTTAATACAAAACTTTATTGCCAAACTACCATACACAACGCTTTGTGCTATATGCTCACGCGACAGATCATTACAACTGCAATGAAAAAAATATATATTTGAGAAACATGACGAGGGTTTATACATCCGCTCAATTGTTTCTTGAGAAAGTGTCCACTTGGGGGAGAATAAAATGAATGCAAAAAAAAAGCGAAAACCAAATATAAAAACAAATCTAAGCGCCCGTTTTGTTTTTGCAATTTTTCGTTTGAACGCTTTTTTTTGTTCTTTTTTGCGCTGTGTTTATTTTGCCATGTTCCTGAGTATTTGATTTCGACTAAACCTTAGGCCAACAGACGCGCTTGTGGAAAAAGACCCCGAAGAGGAGTGCAAGCTTGCGGACGACGAAAGAGCCAACACGGGAAGTGTAAGTCTGGCCTGATCGTTCAAAAAAAGTTCAAAAGTTGGCGGCGTCGTAGTTGCTGCTGCTGCACTGTAACGCTTTAACAAAGTTTTCAAAACTAGATTCAGGTTTCATTTCTTTTATATAAGATTGACTAGCGTGCAGCAATTTACACTCAGCCAAACGACCTGTCTAATAAATAGAAAATGTGACAAAATTATAAAAATGAACTCAATTCTTCTGTTCGATCAAATTTTTACTACCCCGTTTTGTCCCGCAATTAGAATACACTGGTCATTTGTATCTATAGTCAGGAGACCGCAAAGGAGTATGAAAGTTGTCATTTTCAGATTAAAAACATAACTGTCCTATCGAGTGAACGTTCCCAAAGAGATACTCCTGTAGTTTTCAGCTGCCTAAACTAATTACAGTTTCGGTACATATATGGGCGTTACTGTTCCCGGCTCGCTGTTTAGTGCATTCGAGTTCAGAACAGCCATTAAGGAAACGGCAAGTGAATGTGATGTCAATACAAACATTCATATTTCCACGTGCTTTATACAGCAGTCACGTGTTGGAAATTCCCAGGTCGCGCAGGTAGCCTGAAAAACCTGAACATGGCTGCTCAGCGAGGGTTGCGGGAGTAAGCTTCCGCGGCATTTATCTCGCCCCATCAAACTTCTTGTACTCCATTGAGAACCATTGTTCTAATGTACAAGTACTGAACATGATACTTAGATTTATCGTAACTCTTTCCTTGTTGCCGGTAAGAACTTTCAATCTTTGGAGACCAATCTTAAAAATTCAATAGCTTTGCGAATACTTTTTTAATCTGTCATTTTTGTGTTACTGGTTCAGCCGATTTTCTCGCTGTATCGAAACAATTTTGGGACACATCAGCGACCACTAAAACACCGGCGGAGCCACTCTTTAATTAAAGGGGTACTCCGTCATCTTCTCTGTGGTCCATGTCTAAAAATTTCCTAAAGACACCAACACAGATTGCTAAAAAGGTATCCCAAATATTAGGTCAAAATATTTTTTTTTCGCTACGTCATCGAATTCACAATTTTTTTCTTCGCCGTGTTTTTGAAATTGGAAGTCCCTACTGGCAAAAACAAAAATTAAGTGACGCCAGCGCCAGGTTGTGGTTCCTTCTCTGGACTTTAGGATTTGTTCCCAACTGATTACGTCATGCAATAGTCGTGCATACGTCATGCAAAAGTCATGGTGTTTGCTTCAGACGCATGATAACAAAATTATCCGCAGCACGCCCGAAGCTGCAGGAAGCATGCTTGTTTCGTACATGTGTTCGCTTCAAGCATGTCTGCAGTCAGTGTTTTTTTTTTTCATAATTAATGTGACAAAACCGTTGTACAAAGAAGAAACGCACTTCAGACATTGTCTGCAGAATGCCTTTTTTATGATGTTTTGGCGGTCTGACCGCGACATTAAAGGCGTACTCTGCACAAAAACGTTTTTGAATTCGAATTGTTACGGTTCTAACTTGAACTCCACGGAGAAAGAGAGGTCGTGACATTTATGTAAATAGAAAAACTCTGATCTTTTTTTACTTACATCAATTGTTAATCATTTTTCTAAGTATATATCTTCGTATTTATAATTTTAATTAGATATCACAGATAAATCTTTTTTCCCCGTTCCGAAACGTCAACAACAGTGTCGTGACTTTCTTTCCTCAGGTCGGCTGGCAGACATATTACGAATATCTGAAGAGGGTCGGCTGGAATTTTTTCTTCCCGCCTTGCTCGCAGCAATCCTTGGCAGTGGCTTCGAGGTGAGCTCCCTCTCCTTCTCTTAATAACCGCGGACGGTATTCGTTAAGCAAGTCGTTCCAAAACGGTTTCTTCCCACGTGTGAGAGCGAGTCTGGACTACGAGAGGAGGTGATGAGGCGCGGTAACAGAGAGTAATCACGCAAATACTTTCTACTCCGCTCCTTTGCACTAGACGTTTGAGAGAACGCACGCGCTTCGCACTGTCTATGCTATTGCCGTTTCGTGCTGCGCCGAGAGAGCGGGAAGCCGACGACGCACCGGGATACCGGATTTGCCGACACAGCAGAGACGGCTGCCTCCGCTGTCTCGAAGGCTGGCCACGACGATAGATGGCGGAAGCCACCCACTAATTCAATGCCGAAACACCGATGGTGCGCGTGACCTGCCGTTCTATACTTATGCGAAAGCTGCCGGCTCCGAGCCCATTTTACATTCGCGGAATAAAACGTATTCCTTAAAAAAAAAAAGTACTTGAATCACGTGGGCCGCTGGGAGAAGCAGCAGACGACGAAAGGGAAGCCTCGTGGGACCGCTCTTTGCCGCTGGAAGAAGCATGCGATGGCCGCATCTAGCTTTATTAGCACCGAGAAGATGGAGTGGCGCCACCTGACGGCTCCTCGTCGTGTTAGCCAAGATCACGTGACCACTTGTGCGCTTCGTTGGTGGCATGTAGGTTGGTGCGTATCGTTCACAAGTCACGTTTAATTCGCTCATTTGAACGATACTTCAGGGTTGCTTTTGACCTAATTTTATGCTTGTACTTCTCGTCAAAATTTTTCTCAAGCAGCGCGACAACAGTGGTCTCACGGCCTGCGGAACAGGACCCAGTGACCAGTGTTGTTCCAAATATTCAGCAAAGTATTTAGTATAAGATATAAAATACCCATTTGAAAATGTATTTAGAGTAGTATTCAAGTTACTTTGAGTACGAACTATATTGAGTAGAGTACAAATACTTTGAAAAAGTAATTGAATTGCATTGCAAGATACTTGGCAAGTTTTGCAACCTGGTACTATAAGAATAAAAAGTCAGTAAGGGGTGTTTTTTATTACTTCTCTGAAAATCACATTTTGCTGTGAACTTTACGACCTTCAAGAAGCGCCTTAGCTGCTGCAATTGAAGATTACTCTGAAATAATTCGGGGTATGTAACATATTGCGTGCTGAAATACTTACGGACGTGTTTTATTTTGACGGCAGGCTCGGCTCATGATGCATTTCGCAATAAGTTCGTAATATGCCCCGCCACGATTTGGGGGACTTTACGTGTAGTCCGGCCTTGCATATTCATAACAGCCGAACTAAAAGTTGATCAGGCAGCCAGATTTGTTCATGATTTCGCGAGTGAACAATACGTGCACGCTCATGAGAAACATCGACTCGAGGACAACAGCATCTGTCGCTGATTAACATCTAAAGCGAGAACCCCCCCCCTCCCCGCTCCCCTGTCAAAATCACAAGAGGTCAAAGAGGAAACCCGTGAGGGTGTCCACAAAACCGCTTCTCAACCCTCTTCCCCTGCCCCCGCTGAATAAGTTCAAAACATTGTTGACGCATTGAGGTCAAGATGGTCAAGATTCCAGAATAAGAATCCACTAGTTCATTTAAAACTCCACCTGGTGGAAAACTGGTTTCGAGGACTTTGAGGATGAAAGAATGCGCGCATCGGAATGAGATGAAAAAACACTTTTAAACGTGCTTCGGAGCAAATGTTAAAGGGGCACTAAAGTCATTTTTGATAAAGGTCGTTTTTGATCTTTTATTGCTTAAAAGGTGTTAGTTCCCGCATATACCAAGTCCTAGGGTACCGGACATTTCATCGAACGCCGTTTCATCAAACGCCGATTCATCGAACGCCGTTTCATCGAATAAGTGACATTTCATCGAACGCCGATTCATCGAACGCCGTTTCATCGGATAACTTGACGCCGTTTCATCGAATTTCCCTTTACTGAATTGTGGAGTAATAGAAAACATTTTACAAAATTTACTATCGTTTCTTTAAATACTTTTGACGCCGCCTTAAATTCACCAGAAAAGAATTACTACCCGCTCAATGTTTTCTCCACCTAAACGTTGGCTACTGGATCATAAATGGCAGTTTGACTTTTACCGTACTAATGCGGGCACTGAACCTCTGGTCTGCAGTCTTTTATGGGGAACCGTCACTTTCGCAAGTCAACGGTAAACGAGAATGCGCGCTTCACTGTACAGTTCTTTTTCAATCTCTTTCAGTGTCGAGGGCGAAAAAGATGCAACCTGGGGGGCTATGTTGCACGTTTTGGACTCCCAGGAGACTAGGAGAAGGAAGTGACGTCAACAAAGCTCTTTGGATGCTGATTGGTGGAGTCGCTGATGACGGTCGCTGCAGAAGATACCGTTCATGCAGGAGGCGTTGGTTCATGCTAAGATACGTTAATTCACACCTACGTCACTTCCTTCTCCCTAGTCTCCGCCCCCAAGTCAGAACGAAGCGCCAGCCCACATAGACGCTTTGATAAAATTCTATACATCAAGGGGCTTTGAAGCCGAGCGTGTGCTACAACAAGATTGACTGGGCCCGAGTTAGAAATGAACGCTTACGCAGCTCTAGCATCCAATTTCTGATTCACGTCGCGCTACCGTCTAGAGTGTATATATGCATCGAATCATTTGCATTTGAGCACCTTCAACTTCTTTCTTCATCACTAACCGGAAGGCCGCCATTAGTATAGCACATATGCCATTTTTCAGATAATGAGGGTGATCAAAGTTGCCAGACTGAATTCCGGAAAAGGTCTATAAAACTCGAGTGGATACACGAATTATCCTTTAATGGCGAGGTAGACGGCTGTTCTCGGCCAAACACTTTTTCCACTTCATCCCTCTATTTATTCACGCGTGAAAGGCACTATCTTAAAGGGCCCTGCAAGAACGTTGTTACTGGTTCTTAATTGGCACCAATAGACCGATCTCACCAGCCAGTTTGACTACGCTACCGCTGCCGCAATGCATCGAGGGAACTTTAGTCTTTCTGCAGGTGCGACAACCCGGCTGGAGCTCTGCGCGTGTGGAGCACGAAACGGCACGAGCCATCGCATGCACGGCCTTCTGCCTCCTGTGAACTAAAGTTATGGCGGCATCACGCATGCGCCGAACGCTTAGTGAGATCGGTCAATCCTGAGCGCAGTGAACGTAGTAGCAAAGGGATACCGAACCAAGGAATTTTGTGTTCATAATAAGTGGCCGACGTTCTTTCCACGAGCCAGCAGCCGCCGGTGTGCGCGAGCACACGCAACAAAAATGACGTCAAAGGCCTCCATTCGCGGTTAAGATGACAGTGAAATGTATCGGCTTCGGGCCAAAGGAGAATAAAGACAAGTTTTTCATCTACACAGTGGTGTCTGGTGACAAAGGTAAGCGATTAATTGGTCTAACAAGCACGTAGCTTTCACTTGTAGAGATAAAAAGGCTGTATTTATTCTCCTTCGGCCCAAAGCCCACACCTTCAAGAAAAAGGGGTGTAAAAGGGTGTATCGTTACACCCTTTGTCCCATATAATACACCCCAAAACTTCAATTCGACGTACAGCGCCCTACAGTCGAACAGACGGCCTGAAATTTTACGAGGGGCTTGATAGCCGTGTGGTACAACTTATTAAAATAGCTAATGTACGTTTTACTGACTACAAAAAAAGAATCGGGGTTTTCTTGGCCCTTCTGTAAAAACTCGGTGTTTTCTTTATGTGGTCTTTGATATGTACTTTAGATATTTAAAATGTTATATCGCACCCTTATCAAGCCCCACGTAAAATTTGGGGCCGTCTGTTCGACTATAGGACTCTGTACGTCGAAATAAAGTTTTGAGGTGTATTATATGGGACAAAGGGTGTAACGATACACCCTTTTACACCCTTCTGTCTTGGGAGTGCATGCATTTCACTGTCCTCTTAAGCGCGAATGGAGGTCTTTGACGTCATTTTCGTTGCGCGTGCTCGCACACACCGGCGGCTGCTGGCTCGTGTAAAGAACGTGCGCCACTTATTATGGACACTAAATTCTTTGGTTCAGTATCCCTTTAATGAAACTTTTCTCTTCTTGAATTTTGCTTTATATTAAAAGTTATATGCAAATTAAAATGACATAAAGAAGCAAAAAGAACGTCCCTGGTGACGTCCTTGGTTGCTTGAGTGGCCGTGAACTGGAGGAGGGCTAGTGAGCTCAGCGAGCGGTCACGGCTGTCGCACTCCGTGTCAACGGCTCGAGAGGGTGCCACTAAAGCATGTTCTAGATAGGCTGTATGAAGCGGGCAGCCAGGGTGGCTCGCATTGCATTTGCTGTGCGATTGAACACTAATTCGGCATGACACTTCATTGGCCACAAATGGCAGCAAACACGGGGTAAAGATCAGTTCAGAACGGGAGCCACTTTGTGCTGCCATACCGCCAAACGGGCAAACCACAAGCCAAACCTGCTCGCCGAAGGCCGCCGCGCGGAACGCTCGGAACCGGTCGGATCCTCGCACCCATATACGACCGCAGCGCCGCCTCGTACATATCCGGGTTCATTTTTACAGCGAAGCTGTTTATGGCTAGGGTCCCTTGGATTTTTCGTGTGCGTGACCAAAAACTCTACGCTCGCACCGCCCTCTCTTTGTCGTCGTTCCAAGCGCTCGCGTGCCTAGTTTCCTTTCCTACCGCTCTCCCGGGGTGGTGGTCCCTTCGCGAGTTTCCTCCAGCTCCTCGGGGCGGCCAGAGCCGTATATGTAGAGTTTGGCCATTCATTGGGAAGTATAGGAGGCAAATGAGGAGGCACCATTGGCCGAAAGCGTGCTGAGCGTGTTCCAGGGCGTCTTCACAAATTCGAATGTGGCCAACCAGAAGCCGGAAATAATACTCTGGCGGTGGTCGCGAGAAACGAAATTAATAAGCTCGTCGGAGTAACTCCCGGTGACTAAAAATGTGGTGCCCGTGATGTTTCAATCATGGTCATCCAAAATCCTTGTGGAAGTGCACGACTATTTTCAACCATAAAGGGTTACTACATTTAATGCTTACGCGCTTATTAAAACCATATACCTATGATTAAAACTGTTTCTCGCTACCACCGCTAGGGGATTCTTTTCGGCTTCTGGTTGGTCAAGAGAGCATGTCAATCCCTCGTTCTGAAGCTGGTGCACGCCCCATGGCTCTGGCCGCACCTCCCATTGACCAAACTCTCTCTCTATACAAGGCTCTGGGGGAGGCGATATTCGTCCACTCGAATGTATATCAAACAACTGAAAGACAAGTTGCCGTTCTCCATTTTCAATTTCACTTCTCTCATCGTAATGGGGAGGTCGCGTATAGTCCAAACTCCCGAAGAGCAACGCGCCTACAAAGAGCAATGGCGGGAACGGCAACGAGAATGTCAGCGGTGGCGGCGGGCTGCACGTGTGCGTGCGTACCTTTCGTCTCGATGACCACCGATCAAGAAAATGAATATGTTTGTACCTGTGTTCAAAATTCTGTCACGTCTGTGTCGTCTGCTAAGCAGCCTCGCCGGTCATCCACCTTCACAGAGTGGAATCACTCCCAGTTTTTTTTGCGTGTGTTTTTAACTTTTACGGTCAAAATAAAAAAACGCAGTGACCTAAAATGAGACAACTGATCAAAAGTAAATAGGGTCTTTGTATTTACGTCTTGAAATATGTAATTCATCAGGCTAGAATTCCAGACACCTACGTCTATTACGTTATCACGCTGTTGTTGTTGTTGTTGTTGTTTTTAAAGCGTTAAACATGTACATTACATAACGGCCGACCCGTCTTACGAATCTGACCACGTTGAAAGGGCTGTAATTGGCCACGGAGATCTAAACGCGCACCGCCAATCGCAATTTTTTTGACGCGTCGGTTCTAAAGCCCTTTCATGTTTCAAAAGTAGCGCAAGGTGCACCGATGCACGAGGCACGTGCAACGTGCAGCTTTTGGGAAGATCATGGCAGCACAGCGCAGGACTGAGTACAGTACTGAGCTAGATTTCAGACGCCATGAATTTCCCAGAAGAGGCGCGCGGCACGTGCCTCGAGCATTTTTACAACAATGAATGGCGCCACTTTTCCCAGAATAGAGGGGCTTTAGTCGGTTCTATAGACCTATTGCAGTATTACCCAAGCATCAAGGAGAATGCAGGGATTGGTGTTCCACGCGCCGCACGTGCTGGCCTCAGCAGTAGTAAATTTTCCAAAGCAAAAACCTAAAACAAATTGTATCTCGCACGCGCGTTCGTCAACGCTTTATTTTGGTTATTTACTTAGAATCTGCTATACGGGGAAGGCGTGCGCGTGTGGCGCGTGGAACACCAATCCCTGCATTCTCCTTGATGCTTGGGTAATACAGCAAATGGTCTATTGACGTGTGGATGCCTCGCAATTAGCTCAGAACGACTTCCGCGTTTTGCGCTGACCACATCTGCTCGAGACGCGAGCTCCCTTTGCACGAGAATCGGTAGACCATTTGCTGTCTTACCCAAGCATCAGGGAGAATGCAGGGATTGGTGTTCCACGCGCTACACGCGCACGCCTTTCCTGTATAAATGATTCGAAGTAAATAACCAAAAGAAAGCATTGACGAACGCGCGTGCAAGATGCCATTTGTTTTAGGTTTTTGCTTTGGAAAAGTTACTACTGCTGAGGCCAGCACGTGCGTCGCGTGGAACACCAATCCCTGCATTCTCCTTGATGCTTGGGTAAGACAGCAATAGGTCTATAGAAAAAGCTCGCGCATCAGGAAACAAGTGAACGGCCAGGGCGGTCAATTTCAGGAGAAAGAAAATTACCACAACTATACTTCGTTTCAGCTTGGGTCCAGACGCAGCCGATGCTACAAGCACGAGCGTGTGGCCCTGAACAGTGCCTGTACTGCACGAGCGCGCGTGCTTGGCAGGGACGCTGGAAGCCCGGAGCTCGCGCTTGTAGCATCGGCTGCGTCTGGACCCAAGCTGAAACGAAGTATAGAGTACCCTCAATGTGCGTCTGTCACAGGGTGAAGACACCCATTGTTGTATTGAAAACTGTCTGCGCGTGCCAAATTGAACTTAAAATGGCGCCAAAACACCGGGCAGAGCTAAGCGCTCGCTCCGAACGAGACCGAAGCGCGTGCATTCTGGGGACAGAAAAGGCCGAGATGCCGCCACCCTAAGACAGACGTCGCGTCTGTGTATGAAGGCTCCCTAACCCCACCCAGAGCCGTATATTAGGAGAGTTTGGACAATAGGCGGAGCAAAGGCCGCCGCCAGCGCCGAAGATTTCCCCACGCTTAGAGCGTAAACTAAATTTGTGACACAGCGTCGACCAATCAGGAGACCTCTACTCCATCTCACAAATGTCTGCAGTGAAGACAAAGGCACAGGCGCGTGAGCCTAGCTCAGCGAAACGCTTTTGTTTGTACGAGACCTCGTGCATTGGAGGCACTTTCCAAAGCCACGCGCTCGTGCCCATGCCTTTGTGTGCACTGCTAGAACAGCGTCCTGAGACTGGCTGAAAGAAAACAGTGCAAAGGGCGGAGTGCGCGAGCGTCTTGAGACGCGGAGTTCCACTCGGCACGGCTCAAATTATACTTCGTTTCACTTTATCTGCGAGCGAAGCCAAAGCTAGAAGCGCGAGACCAGCGCTTTTTGGATTTCTCCCCAGCTCGCGCGCTCGAGCAAAGCCTGAACGCACGGAGCTTCCGTGCTCGCGCTTCCAGTTTTGCCTTCGCTCGCACATAAGGTGAAACGAAGTATAGTCGTGTCACAGATTTAGATCACACGACCACCGCTAGGGGCTGTTTCGCGGCCTGTGGTTGGCCCCGAGATGCTCGCCTATCCAAACCAATGTATGGCCAAACTCTCTCAATAAACTGACTCTGACCCCACTTGTACCGAAGCGCCACCTTACACAATTTGTTGAGTTCATGCAGAGGTGCGGAAGTAAGATCGAACTATAGGGGGCGCTCTGACCCGTTTGTTGTCCCCATACTCGGTGTTTACTCAACACAAGGCCTGTGCAGATGCCCAGAGGCCTTATGGGCATGTCCATGTCATCTTCTACAATAGAGCGCGTGGCACAGTTTAATGTAAAAAATACTAACAATCGACGAAGTGACGTTAAGTGCCGGATCTATCCTCAGAGAATGCGAGCTTGACCCACTTCGGCTTTTGTGCTGAGCTGGGACCGTGCCTGCTGCGTTCTTCGTGCAGGCCGGAGTGGAAACAAAGAGCCCCTCCTCCCCCTCACCGGAGAACACGAACTCCAGCCGAACGCTAACGCCGCGTTCAGTTATGTCGGCCGAGCGCTGAGTCATTGTGTTTGTTGTCCCCATCCGTGTAGTTCTAAAGTTAACCACTTGGGGCGTCACGGTCGCTCCTCCTCCCCATGTGATTAGAAACCACCAGATGGTGATGAGATCGCATAATTGTGTTTTTTAATTAAAAAAACAATTATGCGGAAGCGAAAACTGTCTGACGACACTCGTCCCCCGAGATGGAAAGGAAGGAACACACCCAACCACTCTTGATCTCGGTGAAAATCCTTTTGATAAAATTCACGCTTCGCGTAACTTTATCTCAGTGTACAACCCTGCGCGGCGTGTATCGATATTTCACTATTCCAATCCTCGATCACCTTTGATTTTTTTCTTAATGTCGACTGAATAAAACATGTTTCAGTAATTTCAACACGAGTAAATAAATGTTTGAAATGTACAACACCATGTCTAAAAAGTGTATTTGATACAGAGCTATGCGTATCGCGAAACAGAAATTAGATAGAATGCGGTTTGAAAGGTTTATGTAAACACTCTACAAAAAAAAAACTTTTAAAACGTAATATGTAACTATTCTTTTTCGTGATTCCACCCATCGAGCGAATAAATTATTGACATCACTATACTCTGTTCATGCCGCAGTATGGCTCGAGCCTGTGGCTGACCGCCTGGTCTCAGAACCCGGACTCATCTAGGAGGCTGCGCTACATGCTGGGCTACGGAGGGCTTCTGACAACCACGAGCGGCTTGAATTATATTGCGTGGCTCTTCTTCGTGCTCGGATCCCTCCGAGCGGCTTTTTCTTTCCACAGTTCGCTCCTTGAAAGCGTTGTCCATTCTTCGATTTCTTTGTTTGACACTACACCAGTTGGAAGGCTCGTGAACAGGTGAGTAGTTTCACTATTTACCTATCGATCAACGTAGATACTTGCATGCACCATGAAATCTAACACAGGATCTGTTAAAAGCCGCGGTAAAAGGCGCGAACCCGGGCAGCGATCGCACAATACACCCACTCCCCTTTCTCTCATACACCTCCCCTTTTACCCTTAATTTTTTTCTTAAAAAGAAGAAGAAAGGAAATGCCGGATTACGCAAGATTTGCTTTCCGTCCGAGGAGCAGGAATAGCAAGCTCGCCGCGCTGGGCAGAGTCATAGCTAGCTCCTCTATACTCACAAAGCCTGGCAGTTCGACGACGGAGCCATAGAGTGCCCAGTCGCAGATTTGGAGAGCGAGGATCTGGTAGCACAGAGCATCAAAGGGACGCGGACGTCAGCGCACAGCTTTTGCAGCGGCGAGGACCCGAAACACACTTGTTCGATCGGGAGAACTGTGTTTCGGCATCTCGCCGCAGCGGGACGCCAGTCACGTGGCTCTCTCATTCGTCGTCTGGTGCTCCCCCTTTTCCATTTCGGCGGCCGCTTCTCGTGGCGATCTGCCAGGCTTTGTCAGTACATAGGAGGCTATGGCAGAGTAGACGGAGGGCCGCAGCAGCACTATAAAACAGCAAAGGGCGCAGGACCCCGACTACTATCACGCACGAGATGCAGAGCGTATGCCAAAAGCATCAAGACCGGGCCCCAAGTCATCGACTAAAAGCAGATCTCCTAAAGGACAACTTCCGACAACGCAACAGCTGTTGCTGTCGGGTTCCGGAAGAAACGTCCCCGGAAAAAACGTCCCCGGAAAAATGTCCCCGGAAAAAAGGTCCCCGGAAAAAAAGGCTCCAGGTGGGAAGTAGGAAAAAATGTCCCCAAAGGGTTCTCTGTCGCTGGGTTAATTTTCACTGATTCTCATGGTCTTCGGGCGGTCATGTCATTGTCCGGTCACAAATGAACTGACCCACCTAGAGGTAGAAAGGGAGACTGGAATTCACACAAAGCAACCGAAGTAATCCATTGTGGGATATTTTGGAAACCAAAATATTAAGTTTGCCAAAACCAAATTGTGTTTTTTTTTCATTGCGAACTAAACATTTTTAACACTTCTAGCCAAAACCAAACTATTGTGGTTGGGGAAATTTGAGAGATACTTGTGTACCATTTCCAAATAGATAAAAAGCGCGACACTGTTAGCACCGACAAGCGATCGCTAGTTTTTGTTTTTTTGTAGCGTTAGCTACACTGGCCGAGGTTGAGCAGTTTCGCGTGGCTCTCATAATGAGCCGTACTCCGTGCTGCGCAAGCGCGAGGAGCAGTGACGTCACATGGCGCACAGCTGGCGGGGCGGAGCCGCCGTTGCCGCGGGCTCCGCTGCCACCGCGCGCGCCTCGCCAATCTGCGCAAGCGCGAGGAGCGGTGACGTCACACGGCGCACAGCTAGCGTGCCGGAGCCGCCGCCGCCGCGGGCTCTACCGCCACCGCACGCGCCTCGCATTTCAGAGGAGTGACGTCATAGCCGCGGCAGACGCACTGGCGCCGCCGCGTGCCCAGCCGTGTGCCTTCGTTGCGCAGTAGCAGAGTCTGACGCTGCACCGGAGCTGCTTGATAGCGCCTCTCATTTTGTGCGCATAAGCTCACGCTACGTATATCCTGGCATAGCCGAGCTAAGCCACCGCAATTTTTTTTTCATCTTTTTCTTATAGAAACAAAAGGTTGTCATTAAAGTTATCATAGGTACTGAAAGTGCTCATTTGTGGATATAATGCAGGTGGTAAAATTTTGTTCCCACTAATACTCTTTCTACATAAAATGTGAAAATGCGCCGATGTCGTGTTCGCGTTAACAGTGTCACGATGTGTACCTCGGGGAATCGTATATTTCCTTATTTGTTGGGCCGTTTTTTTCCTACTTGCCACAGGGTGCCTTTTTTCCCATTGGACATATGACCGGACCGCCTGAAGGCCATGAGGATCAGGGACACCCATGGATAGAGAATCCTTTGGGGACATTTTTTCCTACTTCCCGCCTGGGGCTTTTTTTTTTCGGGGGGGGGGCATTTTGTCCGGGGACTTCTTTTCCGGGGACATCTTTTCCGGGGACATTTTTTCCGGGGACATTTTTCCCTACACCCGTTGCTGTCAATTGTAGCACACTTCGTGTGGTCATTTGCAATTTTTATTTTTAGTTAACCCGCTTTCAGACCTTCCAAAGGTATTCGCAACTCCAGCACGCCGTTCGCCCTCTGGCGGACGAACGAAGAACTAGAGGAGCGGAGACTGCGGCGGAGATGGTGGTGACGGAGTGTCGGCCTTGGTGCTGTTGTTCTCGTCGGCGTGTTCGTGCATCATAGTTTTTATTTTTAATGCAAAAGCATTAACTGTCCCATGGAACGAACCGACGTCATCAGCTTTTAAAGCCGCGCCAAACGACACCTAAACTCCCCTGTACCAATGGAGCGAAGCCTGTCGTCTGTAGCAGCGATCTGATGGGTAGGCTCCCATTGGCAGGCGCGCGTCATAGTTTCAAGGAACGAGGCTCCCATTGGCTCTCGCGCGGCGTAGTTCCAAAGGACGCCACCAGAGAAGCCCTCTCTATGGCAGCGCAGCGTACGCAGTTGACCGGCCGCCGGTAAGAGGGAGTGCCTGGCCGCAGAGCCCGCACGGGCAAACTCCGGACAGGCTGCACGGCCGAGATCAGCGCGGCGCGGCTACTTCACGAGAGCGCGCGCTCGGCCGTCGGCTGCTACCTTGGCAGTAGCGAAACGTGGCCGTCCACGCCAGTACGCCGCAGATCAACCGAGGGCGCGGAAGAACGACATTCATGCTTTCGCATTTACAACTCATAAGAAGTCCTTAGATGTCCTCGGAATTTTTATTCATGTATTTAAATTATATTGTAATGTGTTGGCCTACCTACTGACAGGTACAGGGGTGGGTTCATTGACTTCTAGTCAATGAAACTAATGGAGAGCAACCACAGCGTAATTTATTTTAATGTCAGCAAAATTTTAGAACAAAAAATTTAAAAAAATCTTGCAGAAATTTTTAGTTACCATCATTTGATGATTCCAGCGAATAAAATAAAGACTGCGATATATCATTAACAAGAAACGAAAACAAGCTGGCCAGAAACAAATACTTATACTGAGCGGTCGTTGACTCATCGGCTGCGGAAATCAAGCTGTGGAGTATATAATTCCCCAAAACATCAGTGAGAAAAAACATCGCAGGAACATACTAGAATATTAATTATGATGGCGTTTACATGCCACCATAATTAACCTTTGTCGGCATTTTCTGTGCCGTAAATTGCACTCGCTTCTCATTAATTTTGCATGATGTTCGAAGGCGTTATAGTTGATTACCGCAGTTCCTAAAAGCATTTCTTAGAGTTTCCAAGATTGGGTTGTCGGGTCCCGACACCTCGATCCCAGCCCGACCCGAGCCCAACGCACCTCAATATGAATGCGGCCGAGCCCGAACCCGAACGATGCGCTCATATACAGTCAAACCCGTTTATAACGAACAGCAGGAAACGCTACGATCAGTTCGATATAACAAGTAGTTCGATATAGCAAAAGTCATTTAGAACAAACGTCCACGATGAGTTCGTTGTAAGGCCGAGAGCTTATTTCTTTCTGGTATCTTCACTTACGCCTTGTAACAACGCGCTAAAACAATTTTTTTGCATGCTTGCAGTGTTTTTTTTTTTTTTTTCATCTTTATCTCTTCCTCTAAATCGCTTCTCTTCGTGAACAAACACTTTGGGATGAAAAGTTTTCTGTGCGTGCGTGCAGAGTGTATTTTTAGCTTTCTCCCTTCCTGAATCGGTTCTCATCGCTTAATTTTCTTCGCAACTTGAGCTTCTGAAATTTTCTTTCTTTCGTACTTCTTTTTGGGGGAAAAGACAATCTAGAAGACGATTGTTTGCGCGTTTTTGGAAGAATTCCGGGGACAAAAAGTTCGATATAGCCAATATGTTGTTCGTTATAAAAAGTACTTTTTACATGCATTTTTACTTAAATTTTCGGTGAGTTCGATATCGACACTAATTCGCTGTACGTGGGCTCGTTCTAAACGGGTTTCAGTGTGGCCCAAGCCCGACCCGAAAGTCGGGTCAAGTCGGGTTCGCCGTTTTCGGGCTTGTCCGAGTCGACGCAGATCCCTACTCCAAATTGTGCATAAACTACCCGTTTGGCCTTTCTGCAGTTCATTCGATTTGTTTTTACCCCAGGTTCAGCCGCGACATCGACCTGATAGACAGGGACGTTCCATTTTACGCTGTCATGACTATGAACTGTCTGGTGGCCATGCTGATCCTTGCCGTAGTTGTCTGCCTACCATCCGCTTACTTCGGACTCATGATGCTGCTGGTCACGATCCTCTTTCTGGGACTCATGGTAAGATCATTTCTCGGCACGAATTCAACTCTGTTACACCACGGCGCGGCCTCGTTAATTTCACTTTTTTTTTTATTTGCATCGGAATTTTTTGTTGTTTGGTTTTTCCCCATGTTTGCCTAAATATATCACGACTATCGTATCACTCAGATACCAATACATACTTTAAATGATAGCCATATATAAGTAGAATACTATCTCAAAAGTATATGATGGGGATTACATTATTTCATGAGATACGGGCCTCCAAATTTTGGCATTTGTCGTTCGGGCAGACATGTTTAGCAAAATTTAGAAAAAGAAATATAATATAAATAAATAAATATAATTACTATGTCTTACAAGCAAGCTGTACCCGTAGTTCGTTTCTAAAAAAAGTATTAGAATTCTCCTAATTTTATTATTTTAGTTATTCTCTTTCAAACGTGCCCCCTCCATCAGTGCGCGTTAATGCAACTGTCCACCTTTCATGACTTACAACTTTTCCTGTCCCCAAATTTTTGTTCTGATCAAAACTAAGTTTGGATTCGTTTGTGCCAGACACTTGACAATGGCATATAAAAACATCCGATGATTAAAAAATGACGATCAGTCACCCTTTGGTCAATCTTATCTGAAATCACCCTATAAGGATTTTGAAAGCATTCGCTTAAGAGAAACGGTGGTTCTTCGACATTTCTGGACATCTGATTTCAAAACGCCCTACATTCAACAGCGTCCAATGAGTCAATCAATTAGATTTGATATACCCCGTATCAGGGCCAAATATGGTGAAGGAACACGGATGTATTATGTACCACAGGATTTTAACAACCTGCCTGATATTGGATTTAACGACAAAACAAAAGCTAAAAAGATCGCTTAGAAAACGCGAACAATGAAATGTACATTCCGTTTGCCTTTTTTGCCGTTTTTCTTTCTTTTTTTACACGACATGTTTGCATTTTTGAGATCTCGGTGTTATTACTGTTAATCTACCTATGGACCAGTTATATTGGTACTTTATAGATTATAGTATTCTGTTAATGTGTACATTTTTTTGTTTGTTGTTTCTTTGTTGTTTATTTTGTCAACTGCCAAGCCCGGCACACAAGCTCCCGAGGCTTCACCCGGCTCGTTAATGCCTTTTTTAAACTTACGTGATAAATAAAAACTGTGTTCAATGTTCAACACGACGAAGGTAACACAGATCAAGGGGTGGACAGACTTCCAACTTGCCACGACATGTATTGCCACGAAGTTCGCATACATACCATAGGCGAAGGAGGGGGTGGGGGAAAGACGCGTTCCCTTCTTCGTGTTACCTTCATGTTGGACACTGTTACCAACACGGTCGTTTTGTACTTACTTCGCTGTATCTCCATTCCCACTGGTTTAATAAACTGGGAAACCAATGGTTGGTATTCTGGGACTTTAAGCATGCAAAATAAAATCTCAGCACGACGCGTTTTTCAGTTTTATTTTCTTTTCTTTTTTTATTTCCAGTGGCTTACGTTGCCGTCTTTCCGACAAATGCGTCGTCTACAATCCGTGAGCCGTTCCCCTGTCCTGTCCCACTTCGGGGAGACCGTGTCTGGAGTGGACACAATTCGTGCGTTCGGCGCCACAAAACCGTTCATGGACAATCTCGAGAGACGACTCGATGACTACATCAACTGCAACGTCCACTTCGCGGCTCTCGAAGGGTGCGTCCTTTCCGATTTCATTTCTGATGCGGGAGAACCGATAGAGAAGTACCTGAGTTGGCACAGCCACTATATAATAATTTGAAGATTGTACTTATAACCATGAAACCAACGATCTCAAATAGACCTATTGCAGTATTACCCAAGCATCAAGGAGAATGCAGGGATTGGTGTTCCACGCGCCACACGCGCACGCCTTCCCGTATAAAAGATTCGAAGTAAATAACTAAAATAAAGCGTTGACGAACGCGCGTGCGAGATGCCATTTGTTTTAGGTATTTGCTTCAGAAAAGTTGCTACTGCTGACGCCGGCACGTGCGGCGCGTGGAACACCAATCCCTGCATTCTCCTTGATGCTTGGGTAATAAAGCAAATGGTCTATTCGTGTCCGTATCATTTTGTCGAAACATGTTTCGTAGACTTTTCACTGACAAACGTTTCATCGACACTAACATTTCGTGAGCGATGTTTTTTCAACATATTTGTTTTTTTAACCAAATGGATGGGATTGGGTTACTGTCTACATTTCCAGTCTGCTCCGGACCAATAGACTCAAAACAAATTCACGAGCTTTAATCCTAGGTCTGTTTGACAGCACGTGCTACAACCTATGCGATAGACCGTGTAGTCACCCCTCGGGCCGCTCCACTCGAAGAAAATTTTTATGATCCCAGGTTTGGCAAGCTAGGCTACCATCTGGATCTAACAGCTGAGGCGATGTACACGGAAAATGTACCTTCGACGAAACGTTGCACATCGCATGTGTTTACGAAACAATCTGTCGATGAAATGTATTTCAACGAATTGCTTGCCACCGCCTTAATTCCAGTGTTTCTGTAACAATGTCGCTTCTGATCCGGAAAGGTTCCGAACTGTCGCTGTCCAAGTCCTGACGCTGTTACTGTCCATTGGTTCAACTCTGGTCGCAGTCCTCGGAAGGGATACTCTTGACGTCGGGATGGTCGGCATGACGCTCACCTATACATTGCAGGTATAGTTTTGTATAGAGCGTTTTAATTTTCAGTCTGCTCTGCGAGTGTCATTAAAATTCTTCCAATAACCATCTTCTGCATGCTGCAATCTTTGTCTATTCGGCTGTAAAACCCGCTCTAAGCATGCCTGTTTTTTTTTGTTTTTTAGTTTCTTTTACAGCGATAGTTGTTTTGAATTTTTTTCCCATCGCTATTGTGACCCGACACCGTGCGCCAGAATGTAACAAGACGTCATGATTTCATGTGACGTTGCGGTATCTCGTGACGTTATGATGCCTCGCGACGTCGACGTCACGCGCCATCATGATGTCACGCCATGTCACGCAATGACACAATGTGACATGACGTCACAGTGTAACATGATGTCATGATGTTCCGTGATATCAACCATCTATAATTAGAAATGAGTGCATCTCTCCAGACAGGCATTGGCGATCGTTTGTCCGCGTAAGGTGCAAAATACGCAAGGATGCATTAGGGTTCAATAAGGTGCCGCAGCTGTTGCTGTGCCACTGTACTGCGGATTCCCACAGGACAGTTCATTTGTTTTGTTTTTCAGATGTCGGGAGGTATGTCGATACTACTGACGATGGCTGTCATGCTGGAAGTGAGCCTAGTAGCGGTGGAGAGGGTCATGGAGTATTTCAACCTACCACAAGAGGTATTTTGAGTTACTAGCATGTTTTTATGTCACTGACTTCAACAGCAGTGTAGGCTACATAGAACCCTGCCTGTTGCCGTTCCGCGACTTGTCCTGCAATACTCCTCTCCCTCTCTCTCTTGAGAAAAGAAAATTGCGAGAGAAGGAAACCGACCATACAAGGTGGACATTTTCAAAACACCATGCATCACAATGCGACATAAATATGTTATCCGTTATGGATAACATATTTGAGTTACTTATTTCGAGTAACGAGCAACATAGTTCACATTACTCGTTAAAGGCTTAAACTCCACTTCAACTATTTTTTTGTTTCCAGGCGCCAAGTCATGTGAATTTTCGCACTCGTCTCAAATATCTTTAAAATGTGAAAGTAAGTGGAATGAGTGCAAGAATCACATACCTTTGAAAAGTATCACAGCAGACTATGATTGGAGCAAAGGGGCAACTTGTCAACAGCAATGATCTGCACTTGAGTATGTTGTGAAACTCAGCTGGTCTTACTTTGTGCAAATGCGGAAGGCCGGTTCTTCTTTCAAGTTCCGAGCGAACACGTCGTAAGTCAGGTGGAACTTAGAACCGCAAACAAGACAAGGTAATTATGTTAAGTTTCTGCATGGACATGTTTCTTCAAATATGATGCTGTAACATCAGAACAGAACGTTTAATAACGTTTAATGTTTTAACGTTATTAAAAATAACGCAAAGGTAACGTGCACTGCTTTTTATTGGTAACGCATTACTTTTATTTGAGGTAAAGTAGGCCGGAAATGCATTCCTTTTATTAGGGAGTTTTTGCAGACCGCGTTTCCCCCTCCGCTAAGCCCTCCGCAACGAAGAAGCCGCTACTGCGCCTGCGTGCCGATGGCATTAGGGAGTTTTCGTAGAACGTTTCCGCTGTCCCGCAACGCTCTCCGCAACTCGCTACGATACCCGGAACTGTACAGTCAAGGCCATCGGCGCGCAGGCGCAGTAGCGGCTTCTTCGTTGCGGAGGGCTTAGTGGAGGGGGAATTGCGGTCTACGAAAACTCCCCTATTAGGGAGTTTTAGTAGACCGTGTTTCCCCCTCCGCTAGCCCTCCGCTACGAAGAAACCGCCACTGCGCCTGCGCGCCGATAGCCTTGGCTGTAGAGTTCCGGGTAGCGGAGGGGCTTAGCGGAGGGGGAAACACGGTCTACTAAAACTTGCTATAAACTGTAGAGTTCTGGGTATCGTAGCGGGTTGCGGAGCGCGTTGCGGGACGGCGTAAACAATCTACAAAAACGTCTTATTAGGGAGCTTTCATAGACCGTGTTTCCCCCTCCGCTAAGCCCTCTGCAACAAACAAGCCGCTACTGCGCCCACGCGCCGATGGCCTTGACTAAACTTTCGGGTATCTAAGCGAGTTGCGGAGAGCGTTGCGGGACGTCGAAAACTATCCACAAAAACTGCTTATTAGGGAGTTTTCATAGACCGTGTTTCCCCCTCCGCTAAGCCCTGTACGAACCTGCTACTGCGCCTGCGCGCCGATGGCTTTGACTATAGAGTTGCGGTGCCGTAGCAGGCTGCGGAGACCCCATTCACACTGTTAACATAAAAGTACCTTTAACATAGGTCCCTTTGCTATCGGAGAATCAGCCCGTGCTCTTGGGTCGCGAGCACACGCCACGCGCGGAAGATCGTTAATTGATTGGCCGCAGAGAATAAAGGTCCCTTAGCTAAAGGCACGTTTACGGTCGTGTGAATAGGGTACTGCTTAAAGGGACACTGACAGGGTATTTATGCTCGCCGAGGTTTTTAGTTGTACGTGACATATGAGAGCCCAACTACCCAGAACAGAATTTGCGGCTCGAAATTCGGTTTCTTTCCGCCCGAAAACCGCCGATCGAGAACTGGCCGGTTTGAGTCGCGCTCACTCTCTTTCCCGTGGTCACGGGCCGTTTTCTAAGGTTTCGACGCGACCACCAAATTTAATCAAAGTCGTGGGTCATTGAAGGCACACAGTCAATATTAAAAATAGAAAAAAACATGAAACCCATTTTTTGTGGCTTCCAAAAAGCTGCAAATACGTTGATTGAAAAAAAAAGGTAGCACAGACAACCGGAAGCATTCTGTGCGTTCACTGCATAATTCTCAACATGGCGTCGTTTCGCGTATCGTGGGACTAGCGGATGGCAGCGGACGACGGGCGTTGGACCTCTACTTCAGAACTGTCGTTCACGGTACCGGCGAATTCTGTCTTCCTTCGAAAGAGAAATTTTGGACCGATCAAAAGAACTGATATTCATCCCGTACGACACGCCCGACCAGCAAGCCGATTGCACGAAGACGTCGCCGAGCCGTCGTCCCTTCTCGTGGCTGAAGACATCGCTCGCTCAAACGTCAAGCACGAAGTGCGTACTTCGAGTTGAATACGCACGCGTACGGTTTCTTTACGAGGTGCGAATGTGGCCTATGCGTGGTGCTGCCCGACTTCAAGCCGGGAGTGCATGTATTGAAGGGAAATCGGCAGCAAACTTCCGACATACAGTCTACCGGCTCCATTACTACGCATGAAAGAGTTCCTTCAGTAGCTCAGTGGAAAGACGTCCGCTTCACACGCAGCGGGCACGGGTTCGATCCCTGGTGTGGGTGTACCATTTTTTTTTTGTCAAGCATTTTGCGATGTTTACATTTCTTTTTAACAATTATCACTGAAAAAAACAATTGTTGTGGACGATACGTCGCTGAACTAAATGGTATGGGATTCCATTTTTGACACCTGCGAACTCAATGTAGTCACTTTCCACAAAAAGCAAGGAGCATATGAATCGGGTAGCGTCCGCTTTCCGAGCTTCGCGTAACTGTTCTACAGGAATTGCAGCCAGCCATTGATCCCGACCCGTTGATCTTTCGGAAACTTGTGCACTCTGCCGCACAATGCCACTTTCAGATGCAGGACATGTGAGGCAGCTCTTCACGCAACATCTTGGGAGTATTCTTTTCGGAGCCGATCACGGGAATTCACCACGGGCACTCACTACTAATTGCCAACACTTAAATGTACAAAACAACTCATCTTGAAGTACAGAACAGCGAGCGGAACAAACATAACTGCAAAGGAATCGCACGGCAAACGGATCCCGGAACGCATTTCGTCTGCTACGTGCGGAGAAAAAAAAAAACCCGCACGGTCGGGTGTAGCCACGTGACTTCCGCCACTCACTCTATCCTCTCCACTTCTCCGTGCAGTGCGGGAGTTTCGGTTTCGGTTTCGAGCAGTTGCGTTTTTTGGCTTTATTAAAAAAATACGTGACTCTGTAGCAAAATATTAATTGGGTAGTATTCCGACACCATAATTAATCGCCCGACAAAAAAGGAAAAAATATTGGGGGGCGACGTCACGGCGAGGACAGAATTTTCCCCGATTTGACCGGCTCGCCATCTGGAGGCTGTGATGACGTTAGCTGTCGACGCGCTCGTTTCTATTTACTTTGTGCGCGTTTTTCGTAGGAAGTGTAAATTTTCATATGTAGTTTTATTGAGGTATGGCCTGTACCTGCAAGCGAGATTTCAACCAACATGGTTGACAGGGCAGGCAACGCATGAATCGCAGCTCCTGCATGAAAAGGAAGAAATGTGGCCACGCTTGCAGGAGCATCATGATAGATTTATATCTCACACAGTCACTGCTGCTGATGCTCTGAATGAATTGGCAGGTTATGTATATTATTTCGTTTCTATTTTATTGATCCTCTGCTTTAAAGCAAAAACGCAGAAGCAGAAAAGCTGCATGCTGCTGGAGCAACCTGTTAACTACATAGTCTGGGCCATGGATAAAAAATCACATGAGACATCCCAAGTACAGGGGCAAAGTAAAGAAAGAAGGAACACAGACATATACAGTTATTTGTTTATATCTGTTTACACTGCTCGCATTTGGCCTTTGCTGGATTCGGATAGCATTTAAATGACTCCACCGGTGGTGTTTTTGGACTTGTTTATAATATCACTCAAGTGATGTACAACAAACGTATGTGAAGGTGTCTCGCCCGTTACTAGTCCCTTCTCAACAATTTACGTTTTACAGGTTCTAGAATTGAGATTTTAGCTAAATCATTGTCCTGAAGCTAAAATACCAGAAGTTTTTCTCACGCAAAATGTCATCCTTGACAGGGTTTACATTTGCCGCTACTAGTGCAGTATTGTTCACTGGACAGAAGTTCGAAGGCTTGCTGTTCCTTCTGTGCGTCGGCTATTATGCGACGAAACATTTGCCAAAAAGCTCTACGCCAGAATGCGCGGTACAATGAGGCCTCCAAAGTAAGTTAGATTATTTTATCAAATTATGTCCTTTAGAATAGAATAGTTTATTTCAGACATACATGTGTCATACATATGTCTGGGGGCCGTGTTAAAATAGTATAAGAAAGTCGAGAGGCCGCTAGCCCTCGTCAGGAGGGCTTTCACTCTTGCGTTCTTTACGTCTGGTTATTTTTGTCTTTGATCATGCATCTCAGCAGCCCATCATAATAACCGACACATTCTATATTTTTTCAATGTTCTCTACAGTGCCTTTCATTTCCATAAGTGCAGCAAGTTTCGTTTATTTCCACCAGCATGTTTCTCTGCCGGATCTTTAGTTTCTTTACTCTGTTTTGATTTTTCCGGTGCCTGTCCACCTCTCGTTTTAGTGATCTTGCAAGTTGGGCATACTCAAGGATTTTTTGCAGCCGCGTTCTTTGCCTTAGTTGAAGCTTGCTTCAGAACAATCACCAATGTGATAACTGAACTTGCATTCAACAAGGTTAAGAACGAACCGTCCTCGGGAAGTGTCGTATGCAGGAGTACACCATCGCGTCATCCGATGACATAGTATTCAACAACAGTACACCTGAAGGCACCAGAAATAGCAAGGCAGCGGTAGCAATTAACCGAAGAATGGATCAAAAATGATCAAATTGGGAGCACCAACCGTAATGGTGTGGAAGAAAAATAAGCACGGAAACCAGGGTGCTACCGCTGCCGTTGACTGCCAGATGAGCGGTCCTGCGATGTCTCTTCTTATACCCCTGCTTACGGTGCGAGGGGCATGCCGTGGTGTCGATGACCGTCAATCGCTTGGGCCTTGGCGATGCTCCTGTTCCCGGCTGGAACCGGACGCAGTGTTTGCAGCAAGACACTGTAATGGCGTGGAAGAAAAATAAGCACGGAGAACTAGGTGCCACTGCCGCTGCTGACCGCTAACAGATGAGCGGTCCCGCGATGCCCTTCATACCCCTGCTTGGCGGTGGCGAGGTGCCGGTGTCGATGACCGTCAATCGCTTGGGCCTTGGCGATGCTCCTGCTCCTGGCTGGAACCGACGCAGCGTTTTGCAGCAAGACACCGTAATGGCGTGAAGAAAAATACACGGAGAACCAGGTGCCACCGCTGCTGCTGATCGTCATTAGGATGAGCGGTCCCACGATGCCCTTTTTCATATCCCCAGGTGGCGAGGGGCATGCCGGTGTCGATGATCAACAATCGCTTGGGGCCTTACAGATGCCCTGTTCCTGGCTGGTCCGACGCAGCGTTTTGCAGCAAGACACTGTAATGGCGGCGAAAAATACATCGAGAACTAGGTGCCGCCACTGCTGCCGTTGGACTGTCATTAGATGAGCGGTCCCACGATGCCCTTTTCTTATATCCCTGCTTATGGCAGCGAGGCGCTGGTGTCAGGCGACTGTCACCTGCTTGGGCCTTGGCGATGCTCCCGTTCCTGGCTGGAACTGACGCAGCGTTTTGCAGCGTTGACACCAATGGCGTGGAAGAAAATAAGCACGGAGAACCAGTGCCACGCCGCTGCCGCTGACCGCCAATGGCGTCAGCGGCAGAGTGTGTCGAACCGAAATTTTTATCGGTTCAGTTCCGGTTCGGGTTCACGGCTTTCGGTTCGGTTCCGGTTCAGTTCCGGGGAGCAAGAAATAACGGTTCAAACCGGTTCGAACCGGTTCGAACCGGTTTGAACCGCTAAATTGAGAATATATTTTCCGCGTTGTTCTGGCAATATACACTATTTACGCCGTAAAACGATCCACTATATAGTTTCTTCGATCGTCCGTGCAATTTGCTTTTGTTTTTAGGTACCAAAAATACGATTTTCAGTTATTTAATTTTGACGCAACAACAGAAGAAAATCTGCATTAACGTACATAACGGCGTGTTCATACGACTCAACATCCTTTTGTTTACAAGTCACATACATTTTACCTGAATCCAAATGTTTAAGCACAACAGTAATTAGTCGAGCTTGTTGGTACATACCTGTAAATAGATCAGCTTGAAATTTAGAACTATACTGTATTTTCTTGTCCTTTCTTCATGTTAAAGTAAAATTCTAAAGTTCAAGCTGATCTATTTACACGGTATAAAATGTTATCGCGAAGTGTGGTAGGTCGCCTAAAATACCCTTGATTGGTACAACTTTGTGTCGCAGTATTAAAAGTGAAATCGTGATTGTGTCCTTGAACTAAGGAATTAATTACATCACGTAAAATTATGAAATAGGCACCTCGTGGCCATATATATCATGAAATATGGTTTACGAAATACTCTTCACAATATATATGTATACGATGACGACACAACTGAGCTAAAAGCAATGAAATTTTCAAAATGTATCAAAAGTTTTAGGATAATTCTTTTCAGTCTATTTTTATGGAAACACAGAGTGGCAAATCAAAATGCTTGTTGTTCTAACCAAACATTGTTTACACTCAGCACCGCATGCATGCGACTAATCATGCAGCAAGGAGTAATCGCAATTGCTCACTCTAATCAGTACGCACCTTCGCACTCAGATCGAATCTGGCCCAAAATAGCGCTTGCTCAAGTGAACATTTTCTTATACAGGATAAGCTGGCATAGCCTGGCTGTTGAGGTTTGTTCTTGACAAGAGGCCGGTCAATTTAATTTGCAAATGAGCATCACCCTTGCTAATTGATGATTTCAACGCGATAGCGTTAAGGAGCTAATGTCGGAGCAAAGCCGATGTCGGTGGAGTGACTGGAAAATCCTGATTGGTCGATAGGGTCATGACGTCAGATGCTACATGCCCTCGCGCAAGAATTTCAAACAACCCACAATGCTCTCGTGAAACGTGACATCACGCGTGGAATTGAGAGTGATTAAAACATGACATGTAATGCGAATTAAAGGTCGCCGTATGTCTCAAATGATTTCACTTTTTAAAATAGTTCCATTGCCTTAAAAAAAATAAGAATTTTAGGCGGGATTTCAATCCACGACCTCTCGGTATCGAGTCAGACGCTTTTGACTAGGCCACGCGAGGCACGCTTGCGCGGCAAATGAGAATGCGATGCAAACGAGGCCCGTTAACGCTATCGCGTTCCACTTTTAAAGCCGAAGCTTGAGCGTCCTCCAAGATTCTTTTTTTGTTAAGTAAAACGAAGTAGTATTTCACGTTCTACTCGACATGTCAGCTACTTAATCGGACACTTTCTTACGGTTTGCGTGCGTAATCGTCATAGTTCTGCCACGCGCCCCTGTTTACTTTGTTTTTGTCCAGCCCACAGACACATAATAAGTCACCATAGAGTCAATAACAGACTTCTACATGTTTGAGAAATTATATGTGTGAGGAACACATAGTTATTTTAATTAGCTTCAAAATCAGAAATATGTATAAGGTTGTCGAGGATAAAAACGCCGGAAAAGATATGGCAGAACACCTTTCAGGTAATTTGGGAGGCATTGCTTTAGGGTTATCGGTCCTTTATTTATGTTGTCAAATATTCAGTCAGGAATTAAATAACGTTTTTATAATGATCAATAAATTTTAATTTATAAAGTTCACATAACCGCATGAGACCGACTCGGAAGGACGATACTCGAAACTATGCGAGCTGTGGAGTCTGCGTAAAAGTGTTTTTCTGTTTGGTTGATTGGCAGTGTGAAACATTGGGTTGCAAGGTACGCCAAAAAGGACTCTGTGCTCACATGATAGATTGAAAGTCAAATACACGAAATGTGCAAAAAGAGAGAGATAATTCATGTTATATTTTCTAAATAACCCCTTACAGAATGCCTTACTGCAAAGAGAGTTAGCAATACGTAAACTGAACGGCCACAA